>NW_025565010.1:0-167500 GCF_020424385.1 Procambarus clarkii | reverse complement strand
TATATATTATATATAATAATATATATATATATATATATATATATATATATATATATATATATATATATATATATATATATTTTATAATATTTATATATAAATAATATATTTATATATAAATATATTTATATATAAATAATATATTTATATATATATTTATATATATACTTATATATATAAATAATATATATATATAAATAATATATATATATATATATATATATAATATATATATATATATATATATATATATATATATATATATAAAATAATATATATATGATAACCATCTTTGTAACCTATATGTAACTCCCTCTTTGTAACAAAGTTCAAATAAAGCAAATATATATGTGTACATACAAAAGAATGGGGGTGGTAGAAGATAATATTAGTGTTTAGTGAGTGACCACAAGGTCTCCTCTGAATACTTTATTTTCTTCTCAGAGGCTATGGGTCCCCACATTGGCACCAGAGGTTTTCCTCACAAACTTTTTATATAATATATATATATATAAATAATATATATATATAAAGGTAAAACTAGCTAGTTATACGTAGATATATGATAACTAACCAACCCTACCAAACCTAACCTATCTAACCTATATATATATATATATATATATATATATATATATATATATATATATATATATATATATATATATATATATATATATATATATATATATATATATATATATTATAATATATATACACACATATATATATATAGGTTATATATAGGAATCTATATGTGTCTATATATAGACACATATAGATTCTTCTATATAGACATTAGAGAAGATTCAGCGGTACGCCATGCACCAGGCTCGCCACCATTTTCAGTATTCGTCATATCCAAGTCTGCTGTGTGATGCACATGTCTTCTTGCTTCACCACCCTGTAATGAAATATTGTTTGTTACTAATTGTTTTCAATAATACATTATTTTATTATATAATATTTAATTTATTAATTAAAAACCGTTTCCATATTATAGAAAAAAAACAAGAATCTATATAAAACTAAAAATAGAATAGAATAATAGAATCTATATAATCTATATAAATATAACTATAGAATATAATAGAATATATATAATATATATATAATATATATATATCATATAATCTATATATAAATATAATGCTTAACGCGTATATATATCATATATATATAATATATAAATATATATATATATATATATATATATATATATATATATATATGTTTATTATATCCTATATATAATATTTATATATATATATTATTATTATTCCACCCATTATTAGATAGTAGTCCACCTCTTATTTTGGTTTTCTTTCATTATTAGTGCTCAGAAAATTAAATATATCTACATATTTAGTCAAAATCAGTTACATTATTTTATCTTATTCATAGCATAAATGTTCTCAAAGATTACTAAAAAGAAATTGAATTAGACTACAGCAAATTGGCAAACTTTACCTTGTCTCTGTTTCCACCGAGTTTGTTTGGGGCATTCTTCAACATATCAGCAATACTTGTCTCAACATCTCTTTCAGTTGCATTAGTGTGGGTGTTGATACAGGCTTCTGGAAATTTATAAGAATTAATTAATATATATAATTATAATTCACTTTGCCATTCCACAGTCCTCTCGTCCTTCCCACTTCCCCGTCCCCACATCATCCCCACTATTCCCACTTCCCTGTCCCATCGTCCTCCTTACCATTTTCCCCTCCCCTGTCCCTTCTTCCTCCCCCACCATCTCCCATTCACCTGTCCCTTTGTCCTCCCCAGCATTCCCCTGTCCCCACCATCCCCAACTCCCCAGTCCCCTCGTCCTCCCCACCATTACCCTCTCCTCTGTCCCCTCGTCTTCCCCACCATCCCCCCCTCTCGTCCTCCCCACCATTCCAAACTACCTCATCCGATGCATTCTATAATGGTCTGATGCTTCCATCAGAAAATTGGGAACATCAAATGATCTGATATTCCCATCACTGAAAAATAAGAACAGCTAAAAAATGAAAATAAACAAAATAAAAAAAAAAACTATACTCATGAAATGAACAGTATGGTAAACAACACAGCTCAATTTCAATGCAATGTCACACAAAATTATTAAATCGAAATGAAAATAAATTGAAATCGATGAAAATTCAAATTATCAATGCAATCGGAAATATTGAAATAATATCGCAACATAATATCGTGTGGGTTGCTCTTATGTGCAACAGACGGTGCTGTTTTTCAAAAAAGGCATGGTTTTACCTGTCACAAGTGTGGCATCTATACTTATACTCACGAAATGAACGGTATGGTAAACAACTTAGCTCAATTGCAATGCAATGTCACAATAACATTTAATAACAATAATAACAATAACATTTAAATATACTTTAAGATATAATCTAGAAGAAAATAAGAACATTGAAACGGTTCATGAACTCGATTTCAATAAAGGACACTATGGGGAACATTGAAAAACAGTTAATGAGTATAATTAGACAGACTTGCTGCTAGGCAGAGGAGTAAATAATGAGATATATATGGCAAATTTTGCAAAATATACGGCACACAAACATTCATACCCAAACAAAGCAAAATGCTAGGTAAGAACAAAGCAGTTGGCCCGTAGGGGAAAGGAGATACCCACAAGACTGGAATACAAGTCATTAACAAGCACACAAGTACTACACCACACAACAACCGCACTACTACCAGAACTGGACGAATCACTACCAAAACAACACATTGCACATCACTACCAAAACAACACCACACAACACAAGCATTGGCAAAGAATTATAGACCAGTTGCACTAACATCCCACATAATAAAATTATTTGAGAGTGATCAGGAGTCAGGTTACTAGTTTTATAGAGACCAATGACCTCCACAATCCAGGCCAACATGGATTTAGAGCAGGAAGATATTGAAATACCTCTTACAGCTATCTCTCATGTCCTCTACTTGTACAGTACAGCTACTTGACCATTACGACAAAATCACTGAGATATGAGATAATGATGACACTAACCTCATCTACTCAGACTCCAACCCACTCATATTAAATAATGATGTAAACAATAAATTAAAAAAAAATCCACTTATTAATGTCAACCAACAAACTCACACTAAACATAGAAAGGACCTACAACATCTTACTTGGGAGCAAATCAACAAATGCAATTCATCTACAGTTACACAATGTTAACATCAGAAATAAAAAAGATGGTAAGTTCCTTGGTCTATACTTAGATCTGCCCGAAACGCTATGAGTGCTAGTTGCTTTACAAGAATGTATAACTTCAAGTCATTGTACTCTCCCCCAATGTACCTTCTTGTATATAAAGAAAAAATAAATAAATAAACAAACACATAATAAATCAATACTTACTAAATTTTGTCTATTATGTAGCAAAGAAGCAGGTCTACGGAAGGCTTTTCTGTTGAGTTCGAAGCCCAGATTACTCGTGGTCTCTGAAATAAGTTAAGATTATAAGTATAAAATTTATAAAACCAAATAATAAATCCGGTATTGCTCAATTTCAGATGCAGACGTACTGAATGATATATCAGACTGTCAGCATGGTATTCGATCTGGAAGGTCCAGTGTAACGAATTTACTCAGTTTCTATGATCGAGCCACAGAGATCTATAAAGAATTCTGATCAAGAAAGAGATCTAGGGGTGGTTTTAGATAGAAAACTATAACCTGAGGATCATATTAAGAACATTCTGCGAGGGGCCTATGCTACACTTTTTAACTTTAGAATTGCTTTTAAATACATAGGTCAAAAAGTTTTAAAAGTTTTAAAAGTTTTTTAAACCTCTCGTGTATCATGAGTGTGTTAAAGCTTCAGATGGTGCATTCAGATGATGAATATTACCTAGTTCCTTCATCTGGGAAGAATGAACACATATTGGTGCATTCGGATGATAAAAACTAACTACTGTAGTTCAATTGATCAACAGACTGTATATCATATGCAGACTGTATGTGGATCTGCGGGCCACTCCAAACAACAGCCTGGTGGACCAAGCTCCACCAGGCCTAAAGCACAAAGTGATATAGATGTGATAGAGAAACTAGGTCAAATGGAGGAGTAGGTCTGTATATTAAACAGCACCTGACGTGCACAGAGCTACTAAACTCAATGTGGTGGTAGAGTGGTGGGGGGGGGGGGGGAAACATTGCAGAAAAAAACAAAAATACAATTTGGTCAACAAAACAGCATTGTTTAAAATAGAAGACATGGGTTGACATTTTGGGGGTAAGGTAGGTTACATTGAGTTAATTAGTTAGTACTTAGTTTTTATCTTAAACTGGTTGGGAGAGGTACAGTGTTGCTGTGCTGGTGAAAGAACACCTAAAGGTAAATTAAATAATGATTGCGAATCCACAAGAAGTTGACATAATAGCGCTAGAGATCTGCAATCAGGATGATAAACTTTCCTTAAAGAATTTGACAAACACTTGCTGATAGGACATGAAGTAAATGAAATGTATGTCAAGTTTTGTGAAATATATGATAAAAGCACAACAAAATTTGTACCAAAGGAGAGATGCAGAACTAGGAAAAGGGGTTTGTTCAACAGAAATTGCGAGAGGGCCTGAGACCCAAACACACACAAATGGAATCAATATATAGCAAGAGGCCAAACCCCCAAACATACAAGCGATGCAAAGATGCGAGAAACAGCAGCAGCAGTAAGGAGAGGGACTTAAGGACCATAAATAAAGTGTGAAAATAAACTCGAGTAAATTTTTTTAACTACTCTCGACAGTGAAGAAAAACAAATATTCAGACGATTTGTGTTAGAATCATTAATCTTACACTTTCGGTCATATTCAACAACACAAATACATACACACACATTCCTGTTGCTGTAGCAGGTGAAGAATTACACACACAGATCACAATAACGTGATGCATCAAATGAACAAATCCACAAGGGCCGTGACGAGGATTCGAACCTGCGTCCGGGAGCATCCCAGACACTGCCTTAATCGACTGAGCTACAACAGGGTAAAAGGGTTGAAACCGAAGTTCTACTGAACTTACTGGATCCCATAGCCTCTCCGAGGCACAAACCAGGCTTTTACACAACCCCCCCCCCTGCACCCGAGCTATGTCAACAGGCCGTTCTCCCTCTTCGCCCTTACATCATCACACACAGATCACAATAACGTGATGCATCAAATGAACAAATCCACAAGGGCCGTGATGAGGATTCAAACCTGTGTCCGGGAGCATCCCAGACACTGCCTTAATCGACTGAGCTACGACAGGGTAAAAGGGTTGAAACCAAACTTCTACTGAACTTCCTGGATCCTTTTACCCTGTTGTAGCTCAGTCGATTTAGGCAGTGTCTGGGATGCTCCCGGACGCAGGTTCAAATCCTCGTCACGGCCCTTGTGGATTTGTTCATTTGATGCATCACGTTATTGTGATCTCTGTGTGTGATGATGTAAGGGCGAAGAGAAAGAACGACCTGTTGACATAGCTCGGGTGCAGGGGGAGGGTTGTGTACAAGCCTGGTTTGTGCCTCGGAGAGGCTATGGGATCCAGTAAGATCGTCCTTCCTTTCCTCCCTAGAATCTGGATGTAGCAGGTGCTCAATTGTCAAAAGTGAAAAAATTTGGTTTGTCTTCCGAATGCACCATATCGGTAAATTTTTACAAGATCTATTATTCTAATAAGGGTTTGATAAAATACAGTAGACTGCCTACTGGTTTTTGGTTGCCAGTTTCCTCAAGTTAATTTCCGTGATTTACACACAAATTTATATACATACAAATACATATACACACATATATATATATATATATATATATATATATATATATATATATATATATATATATATATATATATATATATATATATATATATATATATATATATATATATATATATATATATATATATATATATATAAATAAAAAAACAAGTAAATGTAAATAATTTTACCTTGCACCTAGATCCACCAAGCCTGTACGGCGCGCGTTTCAGTACTTCGGAAATCTAGAACTAGCTAGAATCTCTAATCTGCAATGAAACAATACATATTATTGCACTTACCAAAACATGGATGAATGTAGAAAATACAGAACTATTAGCTGAATATCAAATAAATGGATTTAATCTATTTCACACAGATAGATATATTAGATATTATATTATATTCCTTTCCTCCCTAGAATCTGGATGTAGCAGGTGCTCAATTGTCAAAAGTGAAAAATTTGGTTTATTTAACATACACGCCATAGACCGGCTTGGGAAAAAAAAGTTCGTAAAACCCAGGGGCCATAGACCGGCTATGAAAGAAAATTTGAGAAAACCCTGGGGCCATAGAACGGCTATTTAATCCCCTTGAACGGATAATCATCTGTATCAAACCTTATTACAGGTAAAACCAGTAGGCAGTCTACTGTATTTTATCAAACCCTTATTAGAATAATAGATCTCGTAATAATTTTGCAAAAATAGTGGCATTTACTATTTTTAAAAGATTATTAAAAAATTTACCGATATGGTGCATTCGGAAGACAAACCCAATTTTTCACTTTTGACAATTGAGCACCTGCTACATCCAGATTCTAGGGAGGAAAGGAAGGACGATCTTACTGGATCCCATAGCCTCTCCAAGGCACAAACCAGGCTTTTACACAACTCCCCCCCCCCCTGCACCCGAGTTCAATTGTCAAAAGTGAAAAATTGGGTTTGTCTTCGGAATGCACCATATCGGTAAATTTTTTAATAATCTTTTAAAAATAGTAAATGCCACTATTTTTGCAAAATTATTACGAGATCTATTATTCTATAGAATAATGCATATAAATAAAAAACAAGTAAATGTAAATAATTTTACCTTGCACCTAGATCCACCAAGCCTGTATGGCGCGTGTTTCAGTACTTCGGAAATCTAGAACTATCTAGAATCTCTAATCTGCAATGAAACAATACATATTATTGCACTTACCAAAACATGGATGAATGTAGAAAATACAGAACTATTAGCTGAATATCAAATAAATGGATTTAATCTATTTCACACAGATAGATATATTAGATATTATATTATATTCCTTTCCTCCCTAGAATCTGGATGTAGCAGGTGCTCAATTGTCAAAAGTGAAAAATTTGGTTTATTTAACATACACGCCATAGACCGGCTTGGGAAAAAAAAGTTCGTAAAACCCAGGGGCCATAGACCGGCTTGGGAAAAAAAAGTTCGTAAAACCCAGGGGCCATAGACCGGCTATGAAAGAAAATATGAGAAAACCCTGGGGCCATAGAACGGCTATTTAATCCCCTTGAACGGATAATCATCTGTATCAAACCTTATTACAGGTAAAACCAGTAGGCAGTCTACTGTATTTTATCAAACCCTTATTAGAATAATAGATCTCGTAATAATTTTGCAAAAATAGTGGCATTTACTATTTTTAAAAGATTATTAAAAAATTTACCGATATGGTGCATTCGGAAGACAAACCCAATTTTTCACTTTTGACAATTGAGCACCTGCTACATCCAGATTCTAGGGAGGAAAGGAAGGACGATCTTACTGGATCCCATAGCCTCTCCGAGGCACAAACCAAGCTTTTACACAACCCCCCCCCTGCACCCGAGCTCAATTGTCAAAAGTGAAAAATTGGGTTTGTCTTCCGAATGCACCATATCGGTAAATTTTTTAATAATCTTTTAAAAATAGTAAATGCCACTATTTTTGCAAAATTATTACGAGATCTATTATTCTATAGAATAATGCATATAAATAAAAAACAAGTAAATGTAAATAATTTTACCTTGCACCTAGATCCACCAAGCCTGTATGGCGCGCGGTTCAGTACTTCGGAAATCTAGAACTATCTAGAATCTCTAATCTGCAATGAAACAATACATATTATTGCACTTACCAAAACATGGATGAATGTAGAAAATACAGAACTATTAGCTGAATATCAAATAAATGGATTTAATCTATTTCACACAGATAGATATATTAGATATTATATTATATTCCTTTCCTCCCTAGAATCTGGATGTAGCAGGTGCTCAATTGTCAAAAGTGAAAAATTTGGTTTATTTAACATACACGCCATAGACCGGCTTGGGAAAAAAAAGTTCGTAAAACCCTGGGGCCATAGACCGGCTATTTAATCCCCTTGAACGGACATGTGCATGGACCACTGAGGCATCGAAAAAAAACACGGGCCATAGACCGGCTTGGGAAAAAAAAGTTCGTAAAACCCAGGGGCCATAGACCGGCTTGGGAAAAAAAGTTCGTAAAACCCAGGGGCCATAGACCGGCTATGAAAGAAAATTTGAGAAAACCCTGGGGCCATAGAACGGCTATTTAATCCCCTTGAACGGACCTGTGCATGGACCACTGAGGCATCGAAAAAAAACACGGGCCATAGACCGGCTTGGGAAAAAAAAGTTCGTAAAACCCAGGGGCCATAGACCGGCTATTTAATCCCCTTGAACGGACATGTGCATGGACCAGAGGCATCGAAAAAAAACACGGGCCATAGACCGGCTTGGGAAAAAAACGTTCGTAAAACCCAGGGGCCATAGACCGGCTATTTAATCCCCTTGAACGGACATGTGCATGGACCACTGAGGCATCGAAAAAAAACACGGGCCATAGACCGGCTTGGGAAAAAAAGTTTGTAAAACCCAGGGGCCACAGACCGGCTATTTAATCCCCTTGAACGGACCTGTGCATGGGCCACTGAGGCATCGAAAAAAAACACGGGCCATAGACTGGCTTGGGAAAAAAGCAAAATAGCCGGTGTATGGACCGGCTGATGGCTGTGCATGGATGGCTAATGGCTAATGGCTGTTAGTTATGGAGCTAGGTTAGACTATGTATGTTTAAATCTCTGATTTAAACAGAGCCGGCTAATGGCAGTTAGTTATGGAGCTAGGTCAGACTATGTATGTTTAAATCTCTGATTTAAACAGAGCCTGCTAATGGCAGTTAGTTATGGAGCTAGGTTAGACTATGTATGTTTAAATCTCTGATTTAAACAGAGCCAGTGTTCAGTCAAATAACTGAATTTATCAAATCTTATCCTTGTATAATATACAAGCTGATGTGAGATCCCTGTCTACAGGTGGACTGGAATTTCTATCAACTAATCCATACATCCCACCTGTCCCTTACAGCCCACAATCTATCATTAGGAAAACCATGTGAGAAATCTTTAAGGAATTCTGATAAAGAAAGAGATCTAGGGGTGGTTCTAAATAGAAAACTATCACCTGAGGACCACATAAAGAACATTGTGTGAGGAGCCTATGCCATGCATTCCAACTTCAACAGCATGTTGTGGGGTGCCCATATTGTGTGCCATCACATTTAAACCAACCAAGCCCACAAATACGTCAACATGGACCAGGATTACACCGTCTAACATACTCTGTCAGATGTAACAACTAAATTTGTGAATTCAAGACCTAATCTATTGCATAACACAGTGTTAGTACGAGAAAAACATTACTTACATTCGAAGCCGTGTTTTAAAATGGCGGCGGTCTTGTTGTACTGACGCTCCAAACTGTGTGTTCGTTTGCGTATGATGAACGTGTGACAATTTACTACAACAATTATTTAATTATTCTTATTCTTTATTTTACTATTTTTAGGGTACATGAAATTTCCAACTTATTTGCACACAATAATATAATTGCATTGTCATAACCTTTATATATTACGGAAAATACGATGACATGAACGAAGTCAAAGTGAAGTTGAAGTCAAAGTCATTCGCCGAACGTATTAGTCATTTTTTTTCTCCCAAACGATAGGGGATAACAAATCCACAGAGAATATAAGTGTACAGTAAAGTCAATTTTATTCAGGAAAGTACATACATAGTTGATTTACAAACATAATGTTGGATTTATAGATAGAGCTAGTGCATACAATACCTAAAGCCACGATAGTAGGCATATAGCATTTCAGGCAACCGGGCAGTATATATGGACCCCTTACTCAAATCTCTGAATATGTTAGATATTAAGTCCCTGCACATACTCTCATGTGTATTTTATATATATAAAACGCTGCACTGTAATGTCAATCCTGACCTTAAAAGCTTCCTAGAAGGTTGTAACAGATCCCATGAGCACCACACCAGAAACAAATACCTATTTGATATTCCAAGAGTACGACTTAGTCAAACTAGAAATGCTTTACAAATCAAGGGACCTCGAATGTGGAATGACCTTCCCAATTATGTTAAAAACTGTACCTCTCCCAACCAGTTTAAGATAAATAAAGATAAATTTATAAGTTAAGAAAAATTCCACAAATCAACAACCCTGTTACTGACCCAGTATTTACCCAAGTCTTTCCTAAATCTAAACTTACCCAATTTATTCCCATTGTTTCATGTTCTATCGTGTGTTGACAATTTTAATACCCTATTAATATCCCCTTTGTTATATCCATTCAGGAAATTGTGGTTGATCTCGAACCCATTGATAATGTGACGACTTATACAGAATTTTGTAACTATATCATCAAGATTGTAACCAGCTTAGCTAAATGTAGTGTGGGGTTCAGTCCCTAAGCCCATATATGTGCCTCTCTAACCATTTAGGTTACAGGGCAAAAACATAAAAACAAAGGTAACTGCAGAAGGTCTATTGGCCCATACCAGGCAGCTCCTATCTATAACAGATAAACACTAAGTACTACCTAATTAACTCAATGTAACCTACCTAACCACCAAAATGTCAATCCATATCTTTTATTTTAAACAATGCTGTTTTGTTGACCAAATTGTATTTTTACTCTTTTTCTGTCATGTTTCTCCCACCCCTGTTTTTTCCCTTTTTTCTTATTTTTTCTCAACATAATTCATACTTTAATTAGGCGGATCAGGACATCACCTGATCAAACACATCAAACATCGTTTGACCACCATCAAACACACACATTTCGTGTGTGTTTGACGCTCACTGATATGTACCAGCGTTGTTTTATATATAGTGCTATTCTATCTTACACTTTGTTGCTCTTTTTTACCTACGGGCTCATAGAACATTCTATTGCGAAAACATTGGCACAAAAATGAATGACGTACATACAATAATAATGTCAGGACAGTGAAATAATTATAAACTTTCAAAGCACTGTATCGCCCATGTGTCGTCGTGTCACCAATACTGGGTAACAGTTCCGCCACTTCCCACACTCTTGCGGGTGGGCAGCGACCATTATTCTACGTTTATATTCATATCACCGTGTTGGGAATTTCATTGCGAGTACATTGATACCAAAATTAACGCTGTAGGACAAGTGTGGAAGTGATAATAATCCCAAGAGTAAAAACATTTTGTTGCTCTTGGGCACTCACGGCGAGTCATCTACGTAGGTATTTATTGGGTGCTGGTATTCATATAACTTTTGGTGACCGTTTTTACTGATGTTCTTCTAGAGAATGTTATTGCGAACACGTTGGTACCAAAATGAAATACATAGCTCGAGAACTAAGGTCAGGAGAGTAAAAAGAGTATACACATTTTTGTTTTGACGCTTAAGGTTACAATACAATACAATACAATACAATACAATACAATTTTATTTAGGTAAGGTACATACATACAATAAATTTTTACAAGGATTGGTTGACTTATAGGTAGAGCTAGTACATACAATGCCTAAAGTCACTATTACGCAAAGCGTTTCGGGCATGATAAACTTAAATGACAAGCTTAATACTAATTGAGCATAATGAGTAGAATGAAAACAAGAAATTAAAACATAGATGAAAAAGCAGCACAAATACAATTATGTCGACAAACAGCGCTCTTTAAAGAAAAACAGACATTGGTTGACAATAGAAGGGTAAGGTAGGTTACAGGGAATTTATTAGGTATAGCTTCGTTTTTAACTTAAACTGGTTGAAAGAGGTACAGTCTTTAACATGGTTGGGAAGGTCATTCCACATTCTGGGCCCCTTGATTTGTAGAGCATTTCTAGTTTGATTAAGTCGTACTCTAGGAATATCAAAACTGTATTTATTTCTGGTGTGGTGCTCATGGGTTCTGTTACAACCTTCTATGAAGCTTTTGAGATCAGGATTGGCATTATAGTTTAGCGTTTTATATATGTATAATACACATGAGAGAATGTGCAGTGACTTAATGTCTAACATATTCAGAGATTTGAGTAGGGGTACCGAGTGATGTCTGGGGCCAGAATTGGATATTGTCCTAATAGCAGCTTTGTGTTGAGTAATTAGAGGACGTAAGTGATTTTGGGTAGTAGAGCCCCAAGCACAAATACCATAGTTGAGATATGGATAGATAAGGGAGTAATAGAGAGTCACCAGGGCAGGGCGTGGTACATAATATCTGATCTTAGAAAGAATGACCACAGTTTTTGAAACTTTTTTTGATATGTTTAGAATGTGTCCCTGGAAATTCAGCTTGTGGTCAATGAGAATGCCAAGGAATTTGCCATCTAATTTGTTACAAATTTGGGTATTATTTATTTTGAGATTTATTTGATTAGAGGATTTATTGCCAAACAGAATATAGAAAGTTTTGTCAATGTTAAGGGTGAGTTTGTTGGCAGTTAGCCACAGACGGACTTTATTTAGCTCAGTATTTACTGTGGCATTTAGAGCAAGGGGATCAGGACTGGAATAAATGAAGGTTGTGTCGTCAGCAAATAGAATTGGTTTGAGGTGTTGGGAGGCATTTGGAAGGTCATTAATGTAGATGAGAAAGAGGAGAGGGCCAAGTATGCTGCCCTGGGGAACACCAATGTTGATGGGTAAGGTGGGAGAAATTGTATTATTCACAGAAACATATTGGAGCCTGTCAGTAAGGTAGGATTTGAGGTATTGTAGGGAGTGTCCTCTGACTCCATAATGATGTAATTTAAGAAGGTTTTGGTGGTTGACAGTATCAAAAGCTTTGCGCAGCTCCACAAACAACCCAACAGGGAACTCATTTTTATCAAGAGCTGTATGAATCGAGTTAAGCATACTAATAAGTGCATCATTAGTGCTTTTTTTTGGTTATTGTGAGTACTCATCGCCTGCCTAGAAACTGGAATTAAACTGGAAACTGGAACTAGTAATTCCATCTATCATCATACTATCATACAAGAGGAGCCACCCAGCAAACAATTTTAGGTTGCCACAACATATCTGGAAAGTATTTGAAAGTATTGGAAACGTTTGTTTTATCGTATCAGATACGATATTGTGTGTGGACTTAAATAGGTTTCCAAAACTTATAACCAAGACATATGTATCTAACACTAATTTGAGATGTTGTGGCAACTTTACACTCCTAACATGAGTCATTCATAATCCATTCATATACCAATATGAATCTCTTATGAAAGGTTTGAGCCAATAATCTGAACCCTTTTCACATCTTTGTGTTTAAAGTTAAATTTCTTGAAATTAAATTATATTTTATATTATATTATTTTTATTATATTTTATATTATATTATTATTTTCAATTTAAATATTAAAACCAATTTAAGGGTAAAAAAAATCTAATAATTTATATTTCTTTTATTATTTACTAACAATTATAATTATTTACTAACGGAGAGAGGGGAGGCTGTACGGCGGAGAGTGGCGGCTGTGGCGGACAGTGGCGGCGGTGGCGGATAGTGGCGGCGGGCGGACAGTGGCGGCGGCGGGCGGACAGTGGCGGCGGGCGGACAGTAGCGGCGGTGGCGGATAGTGGCGGCGGGCGGACAGTGGCGGCGGTGGCGGATAGTGGCGGCGGGCGGACAGTGGCGGCGGGCGGACAGTGGCGGCGGGCGGACAGTGGCAGTGGCGGCGGGCGGACAGTGGCGTCGGGCGGACAGTGGCGGCGGTGGCGGATAGTGGCGGCGGGCGGACAGTGGCGGCGGGCGGACAGTGGCGGCGGCGGGCGGACAGTGGCGGCGGCGGGCGGACAGTGGCGGCGGCGGGCGGACAGTGGCGGCGGCGGGCGGACAGTGGCGGCGGCGGGCGGACAGTGGAGGCGGCGGGCGGACAGTGGAGGCGGCGGGCGGACAGTGGTGGCGGCGGGCGGACAGTGGTGGCGGCGGGCGGACAGTGGTGGCGGCGGGCGGACAGTGGTGGCGGCGGGCGGACAGTGGGGCGGCGGGCGGACAGTGGTGGCGGCGGGCGGACAGTGGTGGCGGCGGGCGGACAGTGGTGGCGGTGGCAGACAGTGGTGGCGGTGGCGGACAGTGGCGGCGGTGGCGGACAGTGGCGGCGGTGGCGGACAGTGGCGGCGGTGGCGGACAGTGGCGGCGGTGGCGGACACTGGCGGCTGTGTCTGGCGGTGGTGGCGGGCGGTGGCGGGTGGCGGCGTCTGTGATGAGTGGTGGCGGCTGGCGGTGGTGGGTGGTGGCGGCGGTGGTGGTGGGTGGTGGTGGCGGCGGCGGCGGGTGGTGGGTGGCGGCGGCGGCTGGTGGTGGTGGTGTGGTGGCGGCGGCGGGTGGTGGTGGGTGGTGGCGGCGGGTGGTGGGGGTGTGGCGGCGGGTGGGTGGGGGGTGGCGGGCTGGTGGCGGGCGGTGGCGGGCGGCGGCGGCTGTGGTGGGTGGTGACGATCGGCGGTGGGGGGGGCTGGTGGCGGCTGGCGGTGGCGGCTTGCGGTGGCGACTGTGGCAACGGGCGGTGACGGCTGATAGCGGGCGGTGGTGGCGGCTGGTGGCAGGTGGTGGTGGCGGTGGTGGTGGTGGCGGTGGCGGCTGGTGGTGGTGGCAGCTGGTGGCGGTGATGGCGGCTGGTGGTGGTGGCAGCTGGTGGCGGTGATGGCGGCTGGTGGTGGTGGTGGTGGCGGCTGGTGGTGGTGGCAGCTGGTGGAGGCTGGTGGCGGTGATGGCGGCTGGTGGTGGTGGTGGTGGTGATGGCGGCTGGTGGCGGGCGGTGGCGGCTTGTGGCGGCTGGTGGTGGCGGCGGTGGTGGGTGGTGGTGGTGGTGGTGGTGTGGTGGTGGCGGCTGTGGTGGGTGGTGGCGGTGGTGTCGGCGGCGGCTGTGGTGGGTGGTGGCGGCGGCGGCGGTGATGGGTGGTGGCGGCGGCGGTGGTGGTGGGTGGTGGCGGCGGCGGTGGTGGTGGTGGTGGTGGCGGCGGCGGTGGTGGTGGTGGGTGGTGGTGGCGGGTGGCAGCTGGTGGTGGGGTGGTGGGGGTGGCGGCTGGTGGTGGGTGGTGGCGGGTGGCGGCTGGTGGTGGGAGGTGGCGGGTGGCGGCTGGTGGTGGGTGGTGGCGGGTGGCGGCTGGTGGTGGGTGGTGGTGGGTGGCGGCTGGTGGTGGGTGGCGGCTGGTGGTGGGTGGTGGCGGGTGGCGGGTGGCGGGTGGTGGCTGGTGGGCGGGTGGCGGCTGGTGGCGGGTGGTGGGTGGTGGCGGCTGGTGGTGGGTGGCGGGTGGTGGCGGGTGGTGGGTGGTGGCGGCGGGTGGTGAGTGGCGGTGGTGGGTGGCGGTGGCTGGTGGCGGGTGGCGGCTGGTGGTGGGTGGTGGCGGCTGGTGGTGGGTGGTGGCGGCTGGTGGTGGTGGTGGCGGGTGGCGGGTGGCGGCTGGTGGTGGGTGGTGGCGGGTGGCGGGTGGCGGCTGGTGGTGGGTGGTGGCGGGTGGCGGCTGGTGGTGGGTGGTGGCGGGTGGCGGCTGGTGGTGGGTGGTGGCGGGTGGCGGCTGGTGGTGGGTGGCGGCTGGCGGCTGGTGGTGGGTGGTGGCGGGTGGCGGATGGTGGTGGGTGGTGGCGGCGGGTGGTGAGTGGCGGTGGTGGGTGGCGGTGGCTGGTGGCGGGTGGCGGCTGGTGGTGGGTGGTGGCGGGTGGCAGCTGGTGGTGGGTGGTGGCGGGTGGAGGCTGGTGGTGGCGGGTGGCGGCTGGTGGTGGGTGGTGGCGGGTGGCGGCTGGTGGTGGGTGGTGGCGGCTGGCGGTGGCGGGTGGCGGGTGGTGGTGGGTGGCGGCTGGTGGTGGGTGGCGGCTGGTGGTGGGTGGCGGCGGGTGGCGGCTGGTGGTGGGTGGCGGGTGGCGGCGGGTGGTGGCTGGTGGTGGGTGGTGGCAGGTGGCGGCTGGTGGTGGGTGGTGGCGGGTGGCGGCTGGTGGTGGGTGGCGGCTGGTGGTGGGTGGTGGGTGGTGGCGGGTGGCGGCTGGTGGTGGGCGGCGGGTGGCGGCGGGTGGCGGCTGGTGGCGGCCAGCTGGGACACACCCTTCACCACTGAAGGTCTGAGCAAAACTAACCATATGTCTCTCTCACCCACCAGCCCAGTGTTGCCAGCTCGCGCTCTCAAAATGTTTCCTTCAAAGATTGTATATTATCTTTGAACAACAAGTTTGATTATCAAGGAAATAATGCATATATTATTGTCACATTAATACTGTGCAATATCTTATTACATTCCTGCTAAATAATTATAATTTGAAACAGGACAAAAAATCTCACATATATATAAAAACCAACATTAGAGATCACGAGGCCTAGGCCTCACCTGTGACCACACATCCTGCCTCCCTGGCCTGCTATACCCTCTCACACCTCACACTCTTAACTCTCTCATAATCACTCTCACTCTCTTACTCTGTCACTCTTACTCTCTGTCACTCTTACTCTCTGTCACTCTTACTCTCTGTCACTCTTACTCTCTGTCACTCTTACTCTCTGTCACTCTTACTCTGTCACTCTTACTCTCTGTCACTCTTACTCTCTGTCACTCTTACTCTCTGTCACTCTTACTCTGTCACTCTTACTCTGTCACTCTTACTCTCTGTCACTCTTACTCTGTCACTCTTACTCTGTCACTCTTACTCTCTGTCACTCTTACTCTCTGTCACTCTTACTCTCTGTCACTCTTACTCTCTGTCACTCTTACTCTCTGTCACTCTTACTCTCTGTCACTCTTACTCTCTGTCACTCTTACTCTCTGTCACTCTTACTCTCTGTCACTCTTACTCTCTGTCACTCTTACTCTCTGTCACTCTTACACTCTGTCACTCTTACTCTCTGTCACTCTTACTCTCTGTCACTCTTACTCTCTGTCACTCTTACTCTCTGTCACTCTTACTCTCTGTCACTCTTACTCTCTGTCACTCTTACTCTCTGTCACTCTTACTCTCTGTCACTCTTACTCTCTGTCACTCTTACTCTCTGTCACTCTTACTCTCTGTCACTCTTACTCTCTGTCACTCTTACTCTCTGTCACTCTTACTCTGTCACTTCTTACTCACTCTCAGTCACCCTTACCCATTCATACTCACTCTCTCACTCTTACTCTCATACTCTTACTCTCAATTACTCTTACTCTCAATCACTCTTACTCCCAATCACTCCTACTCCCAATCACTCCTACTCTCAATCACTCCTACTCTCATTCTTACTCTTACTCTTACTCCCAATCACTCTTACTCTCAATCACTCTTATTCTCATTCTTACTCTCACTCTTACTCTTACTCCCAATCACTCTTACTCCCAATCACTCTTACTCTCAATCACTCTTACTCTCAATCACTCTTACTCTCATTCTCTTACTCTTACTCACTCTTACTCTCAATCACTCTTACTCTCAATCACTCTTACTCTCAATCACTCTTACTCAATCTTACTCTTACTCACTCTTACTCTCAATCACTCTTACTCTCATTCTTACTCCTACTCCCAATCACTCTTACTCTCAATCACTCTTACTCTCAATCACTCTTACTCCCAATCACTCTTACTCTCAATCACTCTTACTCTCAATCACTCTTACTCTCAATCACTCTTACTCTCATTCTTACTCTTACTCTTACTCTCAATCACTCTTATTCTCATTCTTACTCCTACTCCCAATCACTCTTACTCCCAATCACTCTTACTCTCAATCACTCTTACTCCCAATCACTCTTACTCTCAATCACTCTTACTCTCAATCACTTTTACTCTCAATCACTTACTCTCAATCACTCTTACTCTCACTAACTCTCAATCACTCTTACTCTCACTCTAACTCTCAATCACTCTTACGCACTATTACTCACTCTTTCTCTCAGTCATCCTTACTCACTCTCATACTCACTCTTACTCTGTCACTCTTACTCTCTGTCACTCTTACTCTCTGTCACTCTTACTCTCTGTCACTCTTACTCTCTGTCACTCTTACTCTCTGTCACTCTTACTCTCTGTCACTCTTACTCTCTATCACTCTTACTCTGTCATTCATACTCTGTCACTCTTACTCACTCTCAGTCACCCTTACCCATTCATACTCACTCTCTCACTCTTACTCTCATACTCTTACTCTCAATTACTCTTACTCTCAATCACTCTTACTCCCAATCACTCCTACTCCCAATCACTCCTACTCTCAATCACTCCTACTCTCATTCTTACTCTTACTCTTACTCCCAATCACTCTTACTCTCAATCACTCTTATTCTCATTCTTACTCTTACTCTCAATCACTCTTACTCTCAATCACTCTTACTCTCAATCACTCTTACTCTCATCACTCTTACTCTCAATCACTCTTACTCTCAATCACTCTTACTCTCATTCTTACTCTTACTACTCTTACTCTCAATCTCTTATTCTCATTCTTACTCCTACTCTCACTCTAACTCCTACTCCCAATCACTCTTACTCTCAATCACTCTTACTCCCAATCACTCTTACTCTCAATCACTCTTACTCTCAATCACTCTTACTCTCAATCACTCTTACTCTCAATCACTCTTACTCTCACTAACTCTCAATCACTCTTACTCTCACTCTAACTCTCAATCACTCTTACTCTCATACTCACCCTTACTCTCAATCACTTTACTCTCACTCTTACTCATTCTGTCACCCTTACTCACTCTGTCACTCTTACTCTCAGTCACTCTTACTTATACTCACTCTTACTCACACTTACACACTCTCTGGCACTCTCACTCACCTTCAGTCACTCTTACTCACTCTTACCCACTCTCGCTCACTCTTACTCACTCTAGTTAATAAGAACACGCCAATATAAGACAACAAAACGTTTTCAGATTCTTTCTCACCACTTTCCAGCAACTTTTATAATTTATATAAATTACCTTAGGGAATAATACATAAATTATATATTTAAACATGATATTAGTGTTCAGTGGAATGCATAAGGAGTCAAATTGTGTTAAAAAGAGCGATTTTTAGAAAATTTGGAAAACTACTTTTTTCTGTTCATATTATAACTAAATGGATTTTAAAGGTTTCACTCAGCCAATATATATCATTCACAATTTATTAATGAATTTTACAAAAAAAACACCATAAATTTTATATTTAAACATGTAAAAACTATTTGTTTTACATTTGGAAGAAAATAATTGTAGAAAAACAATTTATAATTAAACCTTTGTGTTTGGATTTTTTGAGTAAAAGTTTCTCAAAGGCTCTCCTGCACCATTCTCAATGCAAATCATTCCCACACCTATGGGAAGAGATAGGCGAACGTTGTGTAGATGATTTGTGTTTGCTGGGCACACATCTATGGATCATCCAATAAAATCAGCAGACTTCTAGATGTTACTACTGCTCGGCTTAGACTCGGTTACAAGTATCTCTGAGAATTCTCATTATCTGCTGATGTAGACCTGACCAAATGTAAACTGTGTCAACAAAATTATTCGCACACCCTCCGTCACTATGTGATGGAGTGCGAAAAGATACATGAATTTAGAGACAATTCTATAACCAATGTTCCAGCGATGTGTCAATATTTCATTCAAAATGATCTGCTACCAGAAATTTTAGCCAAATATCCCCAGTTTGCTAACTGTAGATAACAACTAAGTGATTGTAACCTATCCACCGCTGCCCACTGGATGCGGGGCGGTGTGCAGGACAAACATATAAATTTTGATACTAGCTCTCCACATATGTCAGTTGCTTAATTTAGAACCTGTACTTGAGGTCGATCTCGAACCCATTGTTGATGTGATGACTTATATTGAATTTTGTAACTAGCTCATCAGGATTGTAACTTGCTTAGCTAAATGAATTGTGGAGTTCAGTCCCTGAGCCCATTATGTGCCTCTGTAACCCTTTCCACAACCGCCCACAAGATGGGTATGGGGTGCATAATGGGGTGGGGTGACTTGGCCAAACGTGCCACATCAAAACCACAAGTTGACATTGAATGTGAATTAACAATGAGACAAGTAAGATTTATACTAATACATTTATACTAACTCTGTTGAGCGTTGACCATTTATACATCAAATCTGTTGATGTGAGCACTTTAGTTTAGTCTGCCGTTTAAAGAAAAAAAGAGCATATCAATGGTATATCACAGAAAACGAATTTATCATAAACTCATGTATTTGTCTTATCATATTGAACTGCATTCATATTTTTAATATATAACAATATGAATATACAAATTTCTGTAAATCCCCTACCATGTTGGAATCTGTGGAAATGAATGAGCAAATGTGCTGGCTGAAGGCGCTGAAGGAAACCACATTGGTTTCATTTTGGATACAAATGTCCATGGAGATTCAAAATGGAAACTAATTATATAGTTGAACCTGCAGAGAGGAGTTTAAGAATCTGTGTTGAGAGTGATGGACACAGCCTTCACAATTATACTTCAGAGAATGTAAACATCTAAGAGTCATTAGAAATATGTGTAGAATAATAAACCCTACATTGTTTGAGTTAGGGAAAACACCATTTGTGATATATAGATACTAGCTGTTCCTAAAGATTCACCCATTTTGCACCAGCAAGATAACATATAAGATTTTAAGAGTTGACGAATGTTAATATTCTTGTTTGATAAACTGTGAACTTGAGACATAGTTAATAAGAACATTCCAATTATAGCACAACAAAAAGTTTTCAGATTCTTTCACACCACTTTCCAGCAACTTATATAATTTATATAAATTATTTTAGGGAATAATACATAAATTATATATTTAAACATGATATAGTGTTTAGTGGAATGCATAAGGAGTCAAATTGTGTTAAAAAGAGCGATTTTTAGAAAATTTGGAAAACTACTTTTTTCTGTTCATATTATAACTAAATGGATTTTAAAGGTTTCACTCAGCCAATATATATCATTCACAATTTATTAATGAATTTTACAAAAAAACACCATAAATTTTATATTTAAACATGTAAAAACTATTTGTTTTACATTTGGAAGAAAATAATTGCAGAAAAAAATTTATAATTAAACCTTTGTGTTTGGATTTTTTGAGTAAAAGTTTCTCAGAGGCTCTCCTGCACCATTCTCAATGCAAATCATTCCCACACCTATGGGAAGAGATAGGCGAACGTTGTGTAGATGATTTGTGTTTGCTGGGTAATGAGAGTGATGCAGAGGCTCAAGAGAGTGATGCAGAGGATCAAGAGAGGGAATCAGAGGCTTAAGAGAGTGATGCCGAAGCGAGTGTAGCCTAGGCTCGAAAGAGTGATGCAGAGGCTCAAGAGAGTGATGCAGAGGATCAAGAGAGTGATGCAGAGGCTCGAGAGAGATGCAGAGGCTCAAAAGAGTTATTCAGAGGCTTAAGAGAGTGACGCAGAGGCCTCAAGAGAGTGATGCAGAGGCTCAAGAGAGTGATGCATAGGCTCAACAGAGTGATGCAGATGCTCATGAGAGGGATGCAGATGCTCATGAGAGGGATGCAGAGGCTTAAGAGTGTTATGCAGAGGTTGAAGAGAGTGTTGCAGAGGCTTAAGAGAGGGATGCAGAGGCTCAAGAGAGTGATGCAAAGGCTCAAGATAGTGGTGCAGAGGCTTAAGAGTGGGATGCAGAGGCTCAAGACAGGGATGTAGAGGCTCAAGAGAGTTATGCAGAGGCTGAAGAGTGTGGTGCAGAGGTTCATGAGAGAGATGCAGAGGCTTATTAGAGTGATGTAGAGGTTCAAGAGAGTGATGCAGAGTCACACGAGAATGATGTACAGGCTTAAGAGAGGGATGCAAAGGCTCAAGAGTATGATGCAGGGGCTCAAAAGAATGATGCAGAGGCTTAAGAGAGGGATGTAGATGATCAAGAGAGTGATGCAGAGGCTTATGAGAGGAATGCAGAGGCTGAAGAGAATGATGCAGACGCTTAAGAGAGGGATGCAGAGGCTGAAGAGAGTGATGCAGAGGCTCAAGAGAGTGATGCAGAGGCTTAAGAGAGGGATGCAGAGGCTCAAGAGAGTGATGCAGAGGCTCACGAGAATGATGCAGAGGCTTCAGAGAGTGAAGCAGAAGCTTAAGAGAATGATGCAGAGGCTTAAGAGAGGGATGAAGAGACTCAAAAGAGTGATGCAGAGGCTCAAGAGAGGAATGCAGAGGCTTAAGAGAGTGATGCAAAGGCTCAAGAGAGTGATGCAGAGGCTCTTGAAAGGGATGCTGAGGCTCAAATGAGGGATGGAGAGGCTTAGGAGAATGATGCAGAGGCTCAAGAGAGGGATGCAGAGGCTCAAGAGAGTGATGCAGAGGCTCAAGAGAGTGATGCAGAGGCTCTAGAGAGTGATGCAGAGGCTAAAGAGAGTGATGCAGAGGCTTAAGAGAGTGATGCAGAGGCTAAAGAGAGAGATGCAGATGCTCAAGAGAGTGATGCAGAGGTTCAAGAGAGTGATGCAGATGCTTAGGAGGAGGATGCAGAGGCTCAAGAGAGGAATGCAGAGGCTCATGAGAGTGATGCAGAGGCTTATGTGAGTGATGCAGAGGCTAAGAGAGGGATGCAGAGGCTGAAGAGAGTGATGCAGAGGCTGAAGAAAGAGATGCAGAGGCTAAGGAGTGTGATGCAGAGGCTCACGAGAGTGATGTAGAGGCTCAAGAGAATGATGTAGAGGCTTATGATAGGGATGCATAGGCTAAAGAGAGTGATGCAAAGTCTTAAGAGAGTGATGCAGAGGCTTAAGAGAGGGATGCAGAGCCTCAAGAGAGTGATGCAGAGGCTCAAGAGAGTGATGCAGATGCTTAGGAGAATGATGCAGAGGCTCAAGAGAGGAATGCAGAGGCTGAAGAGAGTGATGCAGAGGCTTAAGTGAGTGATGCAGAGGCTTAAGAGAGGGATGCAGAGGCTCAAGAGAGTGATGCAGAGGCTGAAGAAAGAGATGCAGAGGCTAAGGAGTGTGATGCAGGGGCTCATGAGAGCGATGCAGAGGCTCAAAAGAATGATGTAGAGGCTTAAGATATGGATGCAGAGGCTCTAGAGAATGATGCAGAGGCTAATGAGAATGATGCAGAGGCTCAAAAGAGTGATGCAGAGGATAAAGAGAGGGATTCAGAGGCTCAAGAGAGAGAAGCAGAGGCTCAAGAGAGTGATGCAGGGACTCAAGAGAGGGATGCAGAGGCTCAAGAGAGGGATGCAGAGGCTCAAGAGAATGATGTAGAGGCTTAAGATAGGGATGCAGAGGCTCAAGAGAATGATGCAGAGGCTCAAGAGAGTGATGCAGAGCATGAAGAGAGGGATGCAGAGGCACAAGAGAGAGAGAAGCAGAGGCTCAAGAGAGGGATGCAGGGGCTCAAGAGAGGGATGCAAAGGCTCAAAAGAGGGATGCAGAGGCTCTTGAGAGTGATGCAGAGGCTCAAGAGAGGGATGCAGAGGCTTAAGAGAGTGATGCATAGGCTCAATAGAGGGATGCAGAGGCTCTTGAGATGGATGCAGGAGTTCAAGAGAGGGATGCAGAGGCTCAAGAGAGTGATGCAGAGGCTTAAGAGAAAGATGCAGAGGCTCAAGAGAGTGATGCAGAGGTTTAAGAGAGGGATGCAGAGGCTCAAGAGAATGATGCAGAGACTCAAAATAGTGCTGCAGAGGCTCAAGAGAGGGATGCTGAGGCTCCAGAGAGGGATGCAGAGGCTCAAGAGAGTGATGCAGAGGGTGAAGAGAGAGTTGCAGAGGCTTAAGAGAGTGATGCAGAGGCTCAAGAGAGTAATGCAAAGGCTCATGAGAATGATGCAGAGGCTCAAGTGAGTGATGCAGAGGATTAAGAGAGGGATGCAGAGGCTTAAGAGAGTGATGCAGAGGCTCAAGAGAGTGATGCAGAGGCTCAAGAGAATGATGCAGAGGATCATGAGAGTGATGCAGAGGCTCAAGAGAGTGATGCAGAGGATCAAGAGAGGGAAGCAGAGGCTTAAGAGAGTGATGCAGAGGCCGACGAGAGTGATGCAAAGGCTTAAGCGAGTGATGCAGAGTCTGAAGAGAGTGTTGCAGATGATTAAGAGAGTGATGCAGAGGCTCAAGAGAGAGATGCAGAGGCTCAAGAGAGTGATGTAGACTCTTAATAGAGGGATGCAGAGGCTCAAGAGAGTGATGCAGAGGCTTAGGAGAGGGATGCAGAGGCTCAAGTGAGGAATGGAGAGGGACAATAGAGGGATGGAGAGGCTCTTGAGAGTGATGCAGAGGCTCAAGTGAGAGAAGCAGAGGCACAAGAGAGGGAAGCAGAGGCTCTTGAGAGTGATGCAGAGGCTCAACAGAAGGATGCAGAGGCTTAAGAGAGTGATGCAAAGGCTCAAGAGAGGGATGAAGAGGTTCATGAGAGGGATGCAGGAGTTCAAGAGAGGGATGCAGAGGCTCAAGAGAGTGATTCAGAGGCTTACGAGAGTGATGCAGAGGCTTAAGAGAGTGATGCAGAGGCTTAAGAGATGGATGCAGAGGCTCAAGAGAGGGATGCAGAGGCTCAAGAGAGGGATGCAGGGGCTCAAGAGAGGGATGCAGAGGCTCAAGTGAGGGATGCAGAGGTACAAGAGAGGGATGCAGAGGCTCTTGAGAGTGACGCAGAGGCTCAAGAGAGGGATGCAAAGGCTTAAGAGAGTGATGCAAAGGCTCAGGAGAGGGATGCAAAGGCTCATAAGAGGGATTCAGGAGTTCAAGAGAGTGATGCAGACGCTCAAGAGAGGGATGTAGAGGTTTAAGAAAATGATGCAGAGGCTCAAAAAAGTGATGCAGAGGCTTAAGAGGGTGATGCAGAGGCTCAAGAGAGTGATGCAGAGGGTCAAGAGAGAGATGCAGAGGCTCATGAGAGGGATGCAGAGGCTCAAGAGATTGATGCAGAGGATCAAGAGAGGGAATCAGAGGCTTAAGAGAGTGATGCAGAAGATGAAGTGATGCAGAGGCTCAAGAGTGATGCAGAGGCTCAAGAGAGTGATGCAGAAGCTCAAGAGAGTGATGCAGAGGCCGACGAGAGTGATGCAAAGGCTTAAGCGAGTGATGCAAAGTCTGAAGAGAGTGTTGCAGATGATTAAGAGAGTGATGCAGATTCTCAAGAGAGGGATGCAGAGGCTCAAGAGAGGGATGCAGAGGCTCGAAAGAGTGATGCAGAGGCTCAAGAGAATGATGCAGAGGATCAAGAGAGTGATGCAGAGGCTCGAGAGAGTGATGCAGAGGCTCAAAAGAGTTATTCAGAGGCTTAAGAGAGTGACGCAGAGCCTTCAAGAGAGTGATGCAGAGGCTGATCAGAGTGTTGCAGAGGCTCAAGAGAGTGATGCATAGGCTCAACCGAGTGATGCAGATGCTCAAGAGAGGGATGCAGAGGCTTAAGAAAGTGATGCAGAGGCTAAAGAGAGTGTTGCAGAGGCTTAAGAGAGGGATTCAGAGGCTCAAGAGAGTGATGCAAAGGCTCAAGATAGTAATGCAGAGGCTTAAGAGTGGGATGCAGAGGCTCAGAAGAGGGATGTAGAAGCTCAAGAGAGTGATGCAGAGGCTGAAGAGTGTGATGCAGAGGCTCACGTGAGAGATGCAGAGGCTTATAGAGTGATGCAGAGATTCAAGAGAGTGATGCAGAGTAACACGAGAATGATGTACCGGCTTAAGAGAGGGATGCAAAAGCTCAAAAGTATGATGCAGGGGCTCAAGAGAATGATGCAGAGGCTTAAGAGAGGGATGCAGATGATCAAGAGAGTGATGCAGAGGCTTAGGAGAGGAATGCAGAGGCTGAAGAGAATGATGCAAGGGCTTAAGAGAGGGATGCAGAGGCTGAAGAGAGTGATGCAGAGGCTCAAGAAAGTGATGCAGAGGCTTAAGAGAGAGATGCAGAGGCTGAAGAGAATGATGCAGAGGCTTAAAAGAGTGATGAAGAGGCACAGGAGAGTGATGCAGAGGCTCAAGAGATTGATGCAGAGGCTCACGAGAATGATGCAGAGGCTTAAGAGAGTGATGCAGAAGCTGAAGAGAATGATGCAGAGGCTTAAGAGAGGGATGAAGATACTCAAGAGAGTGATGCAGAGGCTCAAGACAGTGGATGCAGAGGCTTAGCAGAGGGATGCAGAGACTCAAAAGAGTGATGCAGAGGCTCAAGAGAGGGATGCAGAGGCTTAAGAGAGTGATGCAAAGGCTCAAGAAAGGGATGCAGACGCTCTTGAGAGGGATGCTGAGGCTCAAGTGAGGGATGGAGAGGTTTAGGAGAATGATGCAGAGGCTCAAGAGAGGGATGCAGAGGCTCAAGAGATGCAGAGGCTGATGCAGAAGCTCAAGAGAGTGATGCAGAGGCTCAAGAGAGTGAGAGGCTGCAGATGCTCAAGAGAGTGATGCAGAGGCTAAAGAGAGTGATGCAGAGGCTTAAGAGAGTGATGCAGAGGCTTAAGAGAGAGATGCAGATGCTCAAGAGAGTGATGCAGAGGTTCAAGAGAGTGATGCAGATGCTTAGGAGAATGATGCAGAGTCTCAAGAGAAGAATGCAGAGGCTCATGAGAGTGATGCAGAGGCTTACGTGAGTGATGCAGAGGCTAAGAGAGGGATGCAGAGGCTCAAGAGAGTGATGCAGAGGCTGAAGAAAGAGATGCAGAGGCTAAGGAGTGTGATGCAGAGTCTCACGAGAGTGATGCAGAGGCTCAAGAGAATGATGTAGAGGCTTATGATAGGGATGCATAGGCTAAAGAGAGTGATGCAAAGGCTTAAGAGAGTGATGCAGAGGCTTAAAAGAGGGATGCAGAGCCTCAAGAGAGTGATGCAGAGGCTCAAGAGAGTGATGCAGATGCTTAGGAGAATGATGCAGAGGCTCAAGAGAGGAATGCAGAGGCTGAAGAGAGTGATGCAGAGGCTTAAGTGAGTGATGCAGAGGCTTAAGAGAGGGATGCAGAGGCTCAAGAGAGTGATGCAGAGGCTGAAGAAAGAGATGCAGAGGCTAAGGAGTGTGATGCAGGGGCTCATGAGAGCGATGCAGAGGGTCAAAAGAATGATGTAGAGGCTTAAGATATGGATGCAGAGGCTCTAGAGAATGATGCAGAGGCTAATGAGAATGATGCAGAGGCTCAAGAGAGTGATGCAGAGGATAAAGAGAGGGATGCAGAGGCTCAAGAGAGAGAAGCAGAGGCTCAAGAGAGTGATGCAGGGACTCAAGAGAGGGATGCAGAGGCTCAAGAGAGGGATGCAGAGGCTCAAGAGAATGATGTAGAGGCTTAAGATAGGGATGCAGAGGCTCAAGAGAATGATGCAGAGGCTCAAGAGAGTGATGCAGAGCATGAAGAGAGGGATGCAGAGGCACAAGAGAGAGAGAGAAGCAGAGGCTCAAGAGAGGGATGCAGGGGCTCAAGAGAGGGATGCAGAGGATCTTGAGAGTGATGCAGAGGCTCAAGAGAGGGATGCAGAGGCTTAAGAGAGTGATGCATAGGCTCAATAGAGGGATGCAGAGGCTCTTGAGAGGGATGCAGGAGTTCAAGAGAGGGATGCAGAGGCTCAAGAGAGTGATGCAGAGGCTTAAGAGAGGGATGCAGAGGCTCAAGAGAGTGATGCAGAGGTTTAAGAGAGGGATGCAGAGGCTCAAGAGAATGATGCAGAGACTCAAAATAGTGCTGCAGAGGCTCAAGAGAGGGATGCTGAGGCTCCAGAGAGGGATGCAGAGGCTCAAGAGAGTGATGCAGAGGGTGAAGAGAGAGTTGCAGAGGCTTAAGAGAGTGATGCAGAGGCTCAAGAGAGTAATGCAAAGGCTCATGAGAATGATGCAGAGGCTCAAGTGAGTGATGCAGAGGATTAAGAGAGGGATGCAGAGGCTTAAGAAAGTGATGCAGAGGCTCAAGAGAGTGATGCAGAGGCTCAAGAGAGTGATGCAGAGGATCATGAGAGTGATGCAGAGGCTCAAGAGAGTGATGCAGAGCATGAAGAGAGGGATGCAGAGGCACAAGAGAGAGAGAAGCAGAGGCTCAAGAGAGGGATGCAGGGGCTCAAGAGAGGGATGCAAAGGATCTTGAGAGTGATGCAGAGGCTCAAGAGAGGGATGCAGAGGCTTAAGAAAGTGATGCAGAGGCTCAAGAGAGTGATGCAGAGGCTCAAGAGAGTGATGCAGAGGATCATGAGAGTGATGCAGAGGCTCAAGAGAGTGATGCAGAGGATCAAGAGAGGGATGCAGAGGCTTAAGAGAGTGATGCAGAGGCTCAAGAGAGTGATGCAGAGGATCAAGAGAGTGATGCAGAGGATCAAGAGAGTGATGCAGAGGCTCAAGAGAGTGATGCAGAGGATCAAGAGAGAGAAGCAGAGGCTTAAGAGAGTGATGCAGAGGCCGACGAGAGTGATGCAAAGGCTTAAGCGAGTGATGCAAAGTCTGAAGAGAGTGTTGCAGATGATTAAGAGAGTGATGCAGATTCTCAAGAGAGGGATGCAGAGGCTCAAGAGAGTGATGTAGACTCTTAATAGAGGGATGTAGAGGTTCAAGAGAGTGATGCAGAGGCTTAGGAGAGGGATGCAGAGGCTCAAGTGAGGAATGGAGAGGGACAATAGAGGGATGGAGAGGCTCTTGAGAGTGATGCAGAGGCTCAAGTGAGAGAAGCAGAGGCTCAAGAGAGGGAAGCAGAGGCTCTTGAGAGTGATGCAGAGGCTCAACAGAAGGATGCAGAGGCTTAGGAGAGTGATGCAAAGGCTCAAGAGAGGGATGAAGAGGTTCATGAGAGGGATGCAGGAGTTCAAGAGAGGGATGCAGAGGCTCAAGAGAGTGATTCAGAGGCTTACGAGAGTGATGCAGAGGCTTAAGAGAGTGATGCATAGGCTCAATAGAGGGATGCAGAGGCTCTTGAGAGGGATGCAAGAGTTCAAGAGAGGGATGCAGAGGCTCAAGAGAGTGATGCAGAGGCTTAAGAGAGGGATGCAGAGGCTCAAGAGAGTGATGCAGAGGTTTAAGAGAGGGATGCAGAGGCTCAAGAGAATGATGCAGAGACTCAAAATAGTGCTGCAGAGGCTCAAGAGAGGGATGCTGAGGCTCCAGAGAGGGATGCAGAGGCTCAAGAGAGTGATGCAGAGGGTGAAGAGAGAATTGCAGAGGCTTAAGAGAGTGATGCAGAGGCTCAAGAGAGTAATGCAAAGGCTCATGAGAATGATGCAGAGGCTCAAGTGAGTGATGCAGAGGATTAAGAGAGGGATGCAGAGGCTTAAGAAAGTGATGCAGAGGCTCAAGAGAGTGATGCAGAGGCTCAAGAGAGTGATGCAGAGGATCATGAGAGTGATGCAGAGGCTCAAGAGAGTGATGCAGAGGCATGAGAGAGAGAGGATGCAGAGGGACAGAGGCTCAGAGAGAGATGCAGAGGCTCAGAGGCTCAAGAGAGGGATGCAGGGGCTCAAGAGAGGGATGCAAAGGATCTTGAGAGTGATGCAGAGGCTCAAGAGAGGGATGCAGAGGCTTAAGAAAGTGATGCAGAGGCTCAAATGAGTGATGCAGAGGCTCAAGAGAGTGATGCAGAGGATCATGAGAGTGATGCAGAGGCTCAAGAGAGTGATGCAGAGGATCAAGAGAGGGATGCAGAGGCTTAAGAAAGTGATGCAGAGGCTCAAGAGAGTGATGCAGAGGCTCAAGAGAGTGATGCAGAGGATCATGAGAGTGATGCAGAGGCTCAAGAGAGTGATGCAGAGGATCAAGAGAGAGAAGCAGAGGCTTAAGAGAGTGATGCAGAGGCCGACGAGAGTGATGCAAAGGCTTAAGCGAGTGATGCAAAGTCTGAAGAGAGTGTTGCAGACGATTAAGAGAGTGATGCAGATTCTCAAGAGAGGGATGCAGAGGCTCAAGAGAGTGATGTAGACTCTTAATAGAGGGATGTAGAGGCTCAAGAGAGTGATGCAGAGGCTTAGGAGAGGGATGCAGAGGCTCAAGTGAGGAATGGAGAGGGACAATAGAGGGATGGAGAGGCTCTTGAGAGTGATGCAGAGGCTCAAGTGAGAGAAGCAGAGGCTCAAGATAGGGAAGCAGAGGCTCTTGAGAGTGATGCAGAGGCTCAACAGAAGGATGCAGAGGCTTAGGAGAGTGATGCAAAGGCTCAAGAGAGGGATGAAGAGGTTCATGAGAGGGATGCAGGAGTTCAAGAGAGGGATGCAGAGGCTCAAGAGAGTGATTCAGAGGCTTACGAGAGTGATGCAGAGGCTTAAGAGAGTGATGCAGAGGCTTAAGAGATGGATGCAGAGGCTCAAGAGAGGGATGCAGAGGCTCAAGAGAGGGATGCAGGGGCTCAAGAGAGGGATGCAGAGGCTCAAGAGAATGATGTAGAGGCTTAAGATAGGGATGCAGAGGCTCAAGAGAATGATGCAGAGGCTCAAGAGAGTGATGCAGAGCATGAAGAGAGGGATGCAGAGGCTCAAAAGAGGGATGCAGAGGCTCTTGAGAGTGATGCAGAGGCTCAAGAGAGGGATGCAGAGGCTTAAGAGAGTGATGCATAGGCTCAATAGAGGGATGCAGAGGCTCTTGAGAGGGATGCAGGAGTTCAAGAGAGGGATGCAGAGGCTCAAGAGAGTGATGCAGAGGCTTTAGAGAGGGATGCAGAGGCTCAAGAGAGTGATGCAGAGGTTTAAGAGAGGGATGCAGAGGCTCAAGAGAATGATGCAGAGACTCAAAATAGTGCTGCAGAGGCTCAAGAGAGGGATGCTGAGGCTCCAGATAGGGATGCAGAGGCTCAACAGAGTGATGCAGAGGGTGAAGAGAGAGTTGCAGAGGCTTAAGAGAGTGATGCAGAGGCTCAAGAGAGTAATGCAAAGGCTCCTGAGAATGATGCCGAGGCTCAAGTGAGTGATGCAGAGGATTAAGAGAGGGATGCAGAGGCTTAACAAAGTGATGCAGAGGCTCAAGAGAGTGATGCAGAGGCTCAAGAGAGTGATGCAGAGGATCATGGGAGTGATGCAGAGGCTCAAGAGAGTGATGCAGAGGATCAAGAGAGGGAAGCAGAGGCTTAAGAGAGTGATGCAGAGGCCGACGATAGTGATGCAAAGGCTTAAGCAAGTGATGCAGAGTCTGAAGAGAGTGTTGCAGATGATTAAGAGAGTGATGCAGAGGCTCAAGAGAGGGATGCAGAGGCTCAAGAGAGTGATGTAGACTCTTAATAGAGGGATGTAGAGGCTCAAGAGAGTGATGCAGAGGCTTAGGAGAGGGATGCAGAGGCTCAAGTGAGGAATGGAGAGGGACAATAGAGGGATAGAGAGGCACTTGAGAGTGATGCAGAGGCTCAAGTGAGAGAACCAGAGGCTCAAGAGAGGGAAGCAGAGGCTTAAGAGAGTGATGCAGAGGCTCAAGAGAGGGATGAAGAGGTTCATGAGAGGGATGCAGGAGTTCAAGAGAGGGATGCAGAGGCTCAAGAGAGTGATTCATAGGCTTACGAGAGTGATGCAGAGGCTTAAGAGAGTGATGCAGAGGCTTAAGAGATGGATGCAGAGGCTCAAGAGAGGGATGCAGAGGCTCAAGAGAGGGATGCAGGGGCTCAAGAGAGGGATGCAGAGGCTCAAGTGAGGGATGCAGAGGCACAAGAGAGGGATGCAGAGGCTCTTGAGAGTGACGCAGAGGCTCAAGAGAGGGATGCAAAGGCTTAAGAGAGTGATGCAAAGGCTCAGGAGAGGGATGCAAAGGCTCATAAGAGGGATTCAGGAGTTCAAGAGAGTGATGCAGACGCTCAAGAAAGGGATGTAGAGGTTTAAGAAAATGATGCAGAGGCTCAAAAAAGTGATGCAGAGGCTAAAGAGGGTGATGCAGAGGCTCAAGAGAGGGATGTAGAGGCTCAAGAGTAAAATGCAGAGGCTCATAAGAGTGATGCAGAGGATCATGAGAGTGATGCAGAGGCTCAAGGGAGTGATGCAGAGGATCAAGAGAGGGAAGCAGAGGCTTAAGAAAGTGATGCAGAGGCTCAAAAAAGTGATGCAGAGGCTTAAGAGGGTGATGCAGAGGCTCAAGAGAGTGATGCAGAGGCTCAAGAGAGGGATGCAGAGGCTCATGAGAGGGATGCAGAGGCTCAAGAGAGTGATGCAGAGGATCAAGAGAGGGAATCAGAGGCTTAAAAGAGTGATGCAGAAGCTGAAGAGAGTGATGCAGAGGCTCGAAAGAGTGATGCAGAGGCTCAAGAGAGTGATGCAGAGGCTGATCAGAGTGTTACAGAGGCTCAAGAGAGTGATGCATAGGCTCAACAGAGAGATGCAGATGCTCAAGAGAGGGATGCAGAGGCTTAAGACAGTGATGCAGAGGCTGAAGAGAGTGTTGCAGAGGCTTAAGAGAGGGATGCAGAGGCTCAAGAGAGTGATGCAAAGGCTCAAGATAGTGATGCAGAGGCTTAAGTGTGGGATGCAGAGGCTCAAGAGAGTGATGCAGAGGCTGAAGAGTATGATGGAGAGGCTCATGAGAGAAATGCAGAGGCTTATTAGAGTGATGCAGAGGTTCAAGAGAGTGATGCAGAGTCACACGAGAATCATGTACAGGCTTAAGAGAGGGATGCAAAGGCTCAAGAGTATGATTCAGGGGCTCACGAGAATGAAGCAGAGGCTTAAGAGAGGGATGCAGATGATCAAGAGAGTGATGCAGAGGCTTAAGAGAGGAATGCAGAGGCTGAAGAGAATGATGCAGACGCTTAAGAGAGGGATGCAGAGGCTGAAGAGAATGATGCAGAGGCTTAAGAGAGGGATGCAGACGCTTACGAGAGTGATGCAGAGGCTCAAGAGAGTGATGCAAAGGCTTAAGAGAGGGGGATGCAGAGGCTGAAGAGAATGCTGCAGAGGCATAAAAGAGTGATGAAGAGGCTCAGGAGAGTGATGCAGAGGCTCATGAGAGTGATGCAGAGGCTAGCGAGAATAATGCAGAGGCTTAAGAGAGTGATGCAGAAGCTGAAGAGAATGATGCAGTGGCTTAAGAGAGGGATGAAGAGACTCAAGAGAGTGATGCAGAAGCTCAAGACAGTGGATGCAGAGGCTTAGGAGAGGTATGCAGAGACTCAAAAGAGTGATGCAGAGGCTCAAGAGAGGGATGCAGAGGCTTAAGAGAGTGATGCAAAGGCTCAGGAGAGTGATGCAGAGGCTCAAGAGAGTGATGCAGAGGCTCAAGAGAGGGATGCAGAGGCTCAAGAGAGTGATGCAGAGGCTCAAGAGAGTGATGCAGAGGCTAAAGAGAGTGATGCAGAGGCTTAATAGAGTGATGCCGAGGCTTAAGAGAGGGATGCAGAGGCTCAAGAGAGTGATGCAGAGGCTCAAGAGAGTGATGCAGATGCTTAAAAGAATGATGAAGAGGCTCAAGAGAGGAATGCAGAGGCTGAAGAGAGTGATGCAGAGGCTTAAGTGAGTGATGCAGAGGCTTAAGAGAGGGATGCAGAGGCTTAAGAGAGTGATGCAGAGGCTGAAGAAAGAGATGCACAGGCTAAGGAGTGTGATGCAGGGGCTCACGAGAGTGAAGCAGAGGCTCAAGAGAATGATGTAGAGGCTTAAGATAGGGATGCAGAGGCTCAATAGAATGATGCAGAGGCTCAAGAGAATGATGCAGAGGCTCAAGAGAGTGATGCAGAAGATGAAGAGAGGGATGCAGAGGCTCAAGAAAGAGAAGCAGAGGCTCAAGAGAGGGATGCAGGGGCTCAAGAGAGGGATGCAGAGGCTCAAGAGAGGGATGCAGAGGCTCTTGAGAGTGATGCAGAGGCTCAAGAGAGGGATGCAGAGGCTTAAGAGAGTGATGCATAGGCTCAATTGAGGGATGCAGAGGCTCATGAGAGGGATGCAGGAGTTCAAGAGAGGGATGCAGAGGCTGAAGTGAGTGATGCAGAGGCTTAAGAGAGGGATGCAGAGGCTCAAGAGAATGATGTAGAGGCTTAATAAAGGGATGCAGAGGTTCAACAGAATGATGCAGAGGCTCAAGAGAGTGATGCAGAGGCTGAAGAGAGAGTTGCAGAGGCTTAAGAGAGTGATGCAGAGGCTCAAGAGAGTAATGCAAAGACTCAAGAGAATGATGTAGAGGCTCAAGAGAGTGATGCAGAGGATTAAGAGAGGGATGCCAAGGCTTAAGAGAGTGATGCAGAGGCTCAAGAGAGTGATGCAGAGGCTCAATAGAGTGATGTAGAGGCTCAGGAGAGTGATGCAGAGGCTCAAGAGAGTGATGCAGAGGATCATGAGAGTGATGCAGAGGCTCAAGAGAGTGATGCAGAGCATCAAGAGAGGGAAGCAGAGGCTTAAGAGAGTGATGCAGAGGCCGAAGAGAGTGATGCAGAGGCTTAAGCGAGTGATGCAGAGGCTGAAGAGAGTGTTGCAGAGGATTAAGAGAGTGATGCAGAGGCTCAAGAGAGGGATGCAGAGGCTCAAGAGAGTGATGCAGACTCTTAATAGAAGGATGCAGAGGCTCAAGAGAGTGATGCAGAGGCTTAGGAGAGGGATGCAGAGGCTCAAGTGAGGAATGGAGAGGCACAAGAGAGGGATGCAGAGGCTCTTGAGAGTGATGCAGAGGCTCAAGTGAGGGATGCAGAGGCACAAGAGAGGGATGCAGAGGCTCTTGAGAGTGATGCAGAGGCTCAACAGAGGGATGCAGAGGCTTAAGAGAGTGATGCAAAGGCTCAAGATAGGGATGCAGAGGCTCATGAGAGGGATGCAGGAGTTCAAGAGAGGGATGCAGAGGCTCAAGAGAGTGATTCAGAGGCTTACGAGAGTGATGCAGAGGCTTAAGAGATGGATGCAGAGGCTCAAGAGAGGGATGCAGAGGCTTTAGAGAGTGATGCAGGGGCTCAAGAGAGGGATGCAGAGGCTCAAGTGAGGGATGCAGAGGCACAAGAGAGGGATGCAGAGGCTCTTGAGAGTGACGCATAGGCTGAAGAGAGGGATGCAGAGGCTTAAGAGAGTGATGCAAAGGCTCAGCAGAGGGGATGCAAAGGCTCATAAGAGGGATTCAAGAGTTCAAGAGAGTGATGCAGACGCTCAAGAAAGGGATGCAGAGGCTTAAGAAAGTGATGCAGAGGCTCAAAAAAGTGATGCAGAGGCTTAATAGGGTGATGCAGAGGCTCAAGAGAGGGATGCAGAGGCTCTTGAGAGGGATGCAGAGGCTCAAGAGAGTGACGCAGAGGATGAAGAGAGGGAATCAGAGGCTTAAGAGAGTGATGCAGAAGCTGAAGAGAGTGATGCAGAGGCTCGAAAGAGTGATGCAGAGGCTCAAGAGAGTGATGCAGAGGATCAAGAGAGTGATGCAGAGGCTCGAGAGAGTGATGCAGAGGCTCAAATGAGTTATTCAGAGGCTTAAGAGAGTGATGCAGAGGCCTCAAGAGAGTGATGCAGAGGCTGATCAGAGTGTTGCAGAGGCTCAAGAGAGAGAAGCAGAGGCTCAAGAGAGGGATGCAGGGGCTCAAGAGAGGGATGCAGAGGCTCAAGAGAGGGATGCAGAGGCTCTTGAGAGTGATGCAGAGGCTCAAGAGAGGGATGCAGAGGCTTAAGATAGTGATGCATAGGCTCAATTGAGGGATGCAGAGGCTCATGAGAGGGATGCAGGAGTTCAAGAGAGGGATGCAGAGGCTGAAGTGAGTGATGCAGAGGCTTAAGAGAGGGATGCAGAGGCTCAAGAGAATGATGTAGAAGCTTAATGAAGGGATGCAGAGGCTCAACAGAATGATGCAGAGGCTCAAGAGAGTGATGCAGAGGCTGAAGAGAGAGTTGCAGAGGCTTAAGAGAGTGATGCAGAGGCTCAAGAGAGTAATGCAAAGGCTCATGAGAATGATGCAGATGCTCAAGAGAGTGATGCAGAGGATTAAGAGAGGGATGCAGAGGCTTAAGAGAGTGATGCAAGGCTCAAGAGAGTGATGCAGAGGCTCAAGAGAGTGATGTAGAGGCTCAAGAGAGTGATGCAGAGGCTCAAGAGTGTGATGCAGAGGATCATGAGAGTGATGCAGAGGCTCAAAAGAGTGATGCAGAGCATCAAGAGAGGGAAGCAGAGGCTTAAGCGAGTGATGCAGAGGCTAAAGAGAGTGTTGCAGAGGATTAAGAGAGTGATGCAGAGGCTCAAGAGACGGATGCAGAGGCTCAAGAGAGTGATGCAGACTCTTAATAGAAGGATGCAGAGGCTCAAGAGAGTGATGCAGAGGCTTAGGAGAGGGATGCAGAGGCTCAAGTGAGGAATGGAGAGGCACAAGAGAGGGATGCAGAGGCTCTTGAGAGTGATGCAGAGGCTCAAGTGAGGGATGCAGAGGCACAAGAGAGGGATGCAGAAGCTCTTGAGAGTGATGCAGAGGCTCAACAGAGGGATGCAGAGGCTTAAGAGAGTGTTGCAAAGGCTAAAGATAGGGATGCAGAGGCTCATGAGAGGGATGCAGGAGTTCAAGAGAGGGATGCAGAGGCTCAAGAGAGTGATTCAGAGGCTTACGAGAGTGATGCAGAGGCTTAAGAGATGGATGCAGAGGCTCAAGAGAGGGATGCAGAGGCTCAAGAGAGTGATGCAGGGGCTCAAGAGAGGGATGCAGAGGCTCAAGTGAGGGATGCAGAGGCACAAGAGAGGGATGCAGAGGCTTTGAGAGTGACGCATAGGCTCAAGAGAGGGATGCAGAGGCTTAAGAGAGTGATGCAAAGGCTCAGCAGAGGGGATGCAAAGGCTCATAAGAGGGATTCAAGAGTTCAAGAGAGTGATGCAGACGCTCAAGAAAGGGATGCAGAGGCTTAAGAAAGTGATGCAGAGGCTCAAAAAAGTGATGCAGAGGCTTAATAGGGTGATGCAGAGACTCAAGAGAGTGATGCAGAGGCTCAAGAGAGGGATGCAGAGGCTCATGAGAGGGATGCAGAGGCTCAAGAGAGTGATGCAGAGGATCAAGAGAGGGAATCAGAGGCTTAAGAGAGTGATGCAGAAGCTGAAGAGAGTGATGCAGAGGCTCGAAAGAGTGATGCAGAGGCTCAAGAGAGTGATGCAGAGGATCAAGAGAGTGATGCAGAGGCTCGAGAGAGTGATGCAGAGGCTCAAATGAGTTATTCAGAGGCTTAAGAGAGTGATGCAGAGGCCTCAAGAGAGTGATGCAGAGGCTGATCAGAGTGTTGCAGATGCTCAAGAGATTGATGCATAGGCTCAACAGAGTGATGCAGATGCTCAAGAGAGGGATGCAGAGGCTTAAGAGAGTGATGCAAAGGCTCAAGATAGTGATACAGAGGCTTAAGAGTGGGATGCAGAGGCTCAAGAGAGGGATGTAGAGGCTCAAGAGAGTGATGCAGAGGCTGAAGAGTGTGATGCAGAGGCTCATGAGAGAGATGCAGAGGCTTATTAGAGTGATGCAGAGGTTCAAGAGAGTGATGCAGAGTCACACGAGAATGATGTACACGCTTAAGAGAGGGATGCAAAGGCTCAAAAGTATGTTGCAGGGGCTCAAGAGAATGATGCAGAGGCTTAAGAGAGGGATGCAGATGATCAAGAGAGTGATGCAGAGGCTTAGGAGAGGAATGCAGAGGCTGAAGAGAATGATGCAGATGCTTAAGAGAGGGATGCAGAGGCTGAAGAGAATGATGCAGAGGCTTAAGAGAGGGATGCAGAGGCTGAAGAGAGTGATGCAGAGGCTCAAGAGAGTGATGCAGAGGCTTAAGAGAGGGATGCAGAGGCTGAAGAGAATGATGCAGAGGCTTAAAATAGTGATGAAGAGGCTCAGGAGAGTGATGCAGAGGCTCAAGAGAGTGATGCAGAGGCTCACGAGAATGATGCAGAGGCTTAATAGACTGATGCAGAATCTGAAGAGAATGATGCAGAGGCTTAAGAGAGGGATGAAGAGACTCAAGAGAGTGATGCAGAGGCTCAAGACAGTGGATGCAGAGGCTTAGGAGAGGGATGCAGAGACTCAAGAGAGGGATGCAGAGGCTAAAGAGAGTGATGCAAAAACTCAAGAGAGGGATGCAGAGGCTCTTGAGAGGGATGCTGAGGCTCAAGTGAGGGTTGGAGAGGCTTAGGAGAATGATGCAGAGGCTCAAGAGAGGGATGCAGAGACTCAAGAGAGGGATGCAGAGGCTCAAGAGAGTGATGCAGAGGCTCAAGAGAGTGATGCAGAGGCTCAAGAGACGGATGCAGAGGCTCAAGAGAGTGATGCAGACTCTTAATAGAAGGATGCAGAGGCTCAAGAGAGTGATGCAGAGGCTTAGGAGAGGGATGCAGAGGCTCAAGTGAGGAATGGAGAGGCACAAGAGAGGGATGCAGAGGCTCTTGAGAGTGATGCAGAGGCTCAAGTGAGGGATGCAGAGGCACAAGAGAGGGATGCAGAAGCTCTTGAGAGTGATGCAGAGGCTCAACAGAGGGATGCAGAGGCTTAAGAGAGTGTTGCAAAGGCTCAAGATAGGGATGCAGAGGCTCATGAGAGGGATGCAGGAGTTCAAGAGAGGGATGCAGAGGCTCAAGTGAGTGATTCAGAGGCTTACGAGAGTGATGCAGAGGCTTAAGAGATGGATGCAGAGGCTCAAGAGAGGGATGCAGAGGCTCAAGAGAGTGATGCAGGGGCTCAAGAGAGGGATGCAGAGGCTCAAGTGAGGGATGCAGAGGCACAAGAGAGGGAAGCAGAGGCTCTTGAGAGTGACGCATAGGCTCAAGAGAGGGATGCTGAGGCTTAAGAGAATGATGCAAAGGCTCAGCAGAGGGGATGCAAAGGCTCATAAGAGGGATTCAAGAGTTCAAGAGAGTGATGCAGACGCTCAAGAAAGGGATGCACAGGCTTAAGAAAGTGATGCAGAGGCTCAAAAAAGTGATGCAGAGGCTTAATAGGGTGATGCAGAGACTCAAGAGAGTGATGCAGAGGCTCAAGAGAGGGATGCAGAGGCTCATGAGAGGGTTGCAGAGGATCAAGAGAGTGATGCAGAGGATCAAGAGAGGGAATCAGAGGCTTAAGAGAGTGATGCAGAAGCTGAAGAGAGTGATGCAGAGGCTCGAAAGAGTGATGCAGAGGCTCAAGAGAGTGATGCAGAGGATCAAGAGTGATGCAGAGGCTCGAGAGAGTGATGCAGAGGCTCAAATGAGTTATTCAGAGGCTTAAGAGAGTGATGCAGAGGCCTCAAGAGAGTGATGCAGAGGCTGATCAGAGTGTTGCAGATGCTCAAGAGATTGATGCATAGGCTCAACAGAGTGATGCAGATGCTCAAGAGAGGGATGCAGAGGCTTAAGAGAGTGATGCAGAGGCTGAAGAGAGTGTTGCAGAGGCTTAAGAGAGGGATGCAGAGGCTGAAGAGAGTGATGCAAAGGCTCAAGATAGTGATACAGAGGCTTAGGAGTGGGATGCAGAGGGTCAAGAGAGGGATGTAGAGGCTCAAGAGAGTGATGCAGAGGCTGAAGAGTGTGATGCAGAGGCTCATGAGAGAGATGCAGAGGCTTATTAGAGTGATGCAGAGGTTCAAGAGAGTGATGCAGAGTCACACGAGAATGATGTACAGGCTTAAGAGAGGGATGCAAAGGCTCAAAAGTATGTTGCAGGGGCTCAAGAGAATGATGCAGAGGCTTAAGAGAGGGATGCAGATGATCAAGAGAGTGATGCAGAGGCTTAGGAGAGGAATGCAGAGGCTGAAGAGAATGATGCAGATGCTTAAGAGAGGGATGCAGAGGCTGAAGAGAATGATGCAGAGGCTTAAGAGAGGGATGCAGAGGCTGAAGAGAGTGATGCAGAGGCTCAAGAGAGTGATGCAGAGGCTTAAGAGAGGGATGCAGAGGCTGAAGAGAATGATGCAGAGGCTTAAAAGAGTGATGAAGAGGCTCAGGAGAGTGATGCAGAGGCTCAAGAGAGTGATGCAGAGGCTCACGAGAATGATGCAGAGGCTTAAGAGACTGATGCAGAATCTGAAGAGAATGATGCAGAGGCTTAAGAGAGGGATGAAGAGACTCAAGAGAGTGATGCAGAGGCTCAAGACAGTGGATGCAGAGGCTTAGGAGAGGGATGCAGAGACTCAAGAGAGGGATGCAGAGGCTAAAGAGAGTGATGCAAAAACTCAAGAGAGGGATGCAGAGGCTCTTGAGAGGGATGCTGAGGCTCAAGTGAGGGTTAGGAGAGATGCTCAAGAGAGGGATGCAGAGGCTCAAGATGATGCAGAGGCTCAAGAGAGTGATGCAGAGGCTCAAGAGAGGGATGCAGAGGCTCAAGAGAGTGATGCAGAGGCTCAAGAGAGTGATGCAGAGGCTAAAGAGAGTGATGCAGAGGCTTAAGAGAGTGATGTAGAGGCTTAAGAGTGGGATGCAGAGGCTCAAGAGAGTGATGCAGAGGCTCAAGAGAGTGATGCAGATGCTTAGGAGAATGATGCAGAGGCTCAATAGAGGAATGCAGAGGCTGAAGAGAGTGATGCAGAGGCTTAAGTGAGTGATGCAGAGGCTTAAGAGAGGGATGCAGAGGCTCAAGAGAGTGATCCAGAGGCTGAAGAAAGAGATGCAGAGGCTAAGGAGTGTGATGCAGAGGCTCACGAGAGTCATGCAGAGGCTCAAGAGAATGATGTAGAGGCTTAAGATAGGGATGCAGAGTCTCAAGAGAATGATGCAAAGGCTAAAGAGAGTGATGCAGGGACTCAAGAGAGGGATGCAGAGGCTCAAGAGAGGGATGCAGAGCCTCTTGAGAGTGATGCAGAGGCTCAGGAGAGGGATGCAGAGGCTTAATAGAGTGATGCAAAGGCTCAATAGAGAGATGCAGAGGCTCATGAGAGGGATGCAGGAGTTCAAGAGAGGAGTGCAGAGGCTCAAGAGAGTGATGCAGAGGATTAAGAGAGAGATGCAGAGGCTCAAGCGAGTGATGCAGAGGCTTAAGAAAGGGATGCAGAGGCTCAAGAGATTGATGCAGAGGCTCAAGAGAGTGCTGCAGAGGCTCAAGAGAGGGATGCTGAGGCTCCAGAGAGGCATGCAAAGGCTCAAGAGAGTGATGCAGAGGCTGAAGAGAGAGATGCAGAGGCTTAAGAGAGTGATGCAGAGGCTCAAGAGAGTAATGCAGAGGTTCAAGAGAATGATGCAGAGGCTCAAGGGAGTGATGCAGAGGATTAAGAGAGGGATGCAGAGGCTTAAGAGAGTGATGCAGAGGCTCAAGAGAGTGATGCAGAGGCTAGAGAGAGGGATGTAGAGGCTCAAGAGAGTGATGTAGAGGCTCAAGAGAGTGATGCAGAGGATCATGAGAGTGATGCAGAGGCTCAAGAGAGTGATGCAGAGGATCAAGAGAGGGGAGCAGAGGCTTAAGAGAGTGATGCAGAGGCCGAAGAGAGTGATGCAGAGGCTTAAGAGAATGATGCAGAGGCTGAATAGAGTGTTGCAGAGGATTAAGAGAGTGATGCAGAGGCTTGAGAGAGTGATGCAGAAGCTGAAGAGAGTGTTGCAGAGGATTAAGAGAGTGATGCAGAGGCTCAAGAGAGGGATGCAGAGGCTCAAGAGAGTGATGCAGACTCTTAATAGAGGGATGCAGAGGCTCAAGACAGTGATGCAGAGGCTTAAGATAGGGATGCAGATGCTCAAGAGAATGATGTAGAGGCTTAAGAGAGGGATGCAGAGGCTTAAGAGTGGGATGCAGAGGCTCAAAAGAATGATGCAGAGGCTCAAGAGAATGATGTAGAGGCTCAAGAGAGAAAGGCAGAGGCTTAAGAGAGGGATGCAGAGGCTCAAGAGAAGGATGCTGAAAATATTGCTAAATTCGATGATTTTATGCACAAAGAACAATCCAAGAAAACTTGCTTAAAAACACAATATTATGTGAAATTCTGAGGATTCTAGGCCAAATCACATATAGTGAGACAACATGAAGTACTATGAAAATATTAGTAAATTCGAACATTTTAACCAAAAATCACTCTACATGAAAAACATGAAAAAAGTCCCTATAATACCAAACTCGAGGATTTTGACATCAAATCATATAGCGAGATTGTGTATTATTTTAATCGTTAAAAATGCATATGAAAACGTTGTTTCCATTTCATATGATAAAAATCAATGTGTTTTGTTTAGAAATAACTAAAATATTCCTGAATTCCCGTTTATATTGCTCCAAAATATGGCTCTGGTGTCGAATTTGGGATGTTCGGGATATTATGAAAACTTCAGGGGGTTTTGGGCAAAATATGACCCATCGCTGCTTTCAGTAATTGGCATATTTTCGGTATAAAAAGTCGGAATTTCAAACTGCGAATATGTGCAGAGATCCAGATTTTGGCTACAAAATGTGGCTCTGGCGTCGAATTTGGGATGTTTGGGATATTTTGAAAACTGATGGGGGGGAGGCACAATGTGACCCACCACCGCTTTCAGTAATTGGCATATTTTCAGTATACAAAAACGGAATTGCAAACTGCGAATACGTGCAGATAGCCAGATTATAACTCCAAAATGTGACTCTGGCGCCGAATTTGGGATGTTTGGGATAGTTTGAAAACTGATGAGAGGTTTGGGCAAAATGTGACCCATCGTCGCTTTCAGTATTTGGCATATTTTCGGAAAATAATTCGAAATTTCAAACTGCGAATACGTGCAGAGAGCCAGATTTTGGCTCCAAAATGTGGCTCTTGCATCGAATTTGAGATGTTTTGAATATTATGAAAACTGCTGGGGTGTTTGGGCAAAATGTGACCCACCGCGGCTTTCAGTAATTGGCATATTTTCGGTATAAAAATTCGGAATTTCAAACCGCGAATACGTGCAGAGAGACTGATTTTGGCTCCAAAATGTGGCTCTGGCGTCGAATTTGCGATGTTTAGGATATTTTGAAAACTGCAGGTGGTTTGGGCATAATGTGACCCACCGCCGCTTTCAGTAACTGACATATTTTCGGAATAAAAAGTCGGAATTTCAAACTGCGAATACGCGCAGAGAGCCAGAATATGGCTCCAAAATATGGCTCAGGTGTCGAATTTGGGATGTTTGCGTATTTTTTTGATGAAAAATACTACTTTACAGGATCACAAGCCGAATATATGACCGAATCTAACCAACCCTACCTAACCTAACCTAACCTATCTTTATAGGTTAGGTTAGGTTAGGTAGACGAAAAAGTTAGGTTAGGTTAGGTTAGGTAGGTTAGGTAGTCGAAAAACAATTAATTCATGAAAACTTTGCTTATTAGGCAAATCGGCCCAAACAATATATTCCAATTACTGGGAGCAGCGATGGGTCACATTTTGCCCAAACCCCCCAAGCAGTTTTCAAAATATCACAAACATCAAAAATTCGACGCTTGAGCCATATTTTGGAGCCAAATTCTGGCTCTCTTCCCGTTTTCGCAATTTGAAATTACGACTTTTTATACAGAAAATATGCCAAATACTGAAAGCGGCGATGGATCACATTTTGCCCAAATCCTCCTTGCGGTTTTTAAAATATCCCAAACATCCGAAATTCGATGCTTGAACCATATTTTGGAGGCAAATTCTGGCTCTCTGCACGTAATAGCCGTTTGAAATTACGACTTTTTATACCGAAAATATGCCTATTACTAAAAGCGGCGATTAATCACATATTGCCCAAACCCTCCTTGTAGTTTTCAAAATATTACAAACATCCCAAATTCGACGCTTGAGCCATATTTTGGAGCCAAATTTTGGCTCTCTGCGCCTATTCGTAGCTTGAAATTACGACATTTTATAGCGAAAATATGCCAATTACTGAAAGCGGCGATGGATTACATTTTGACCTAACCCCTCAGCAGTTTCCAAAATATCCCAAACATCTCAAATTCGACCCTGGAGCCATATTTTGGAGCCAAATTTTGGCTCTCTGCATCTATTCGCAGTTTGATATTACGAATTTTTATACCGAAAATATGCCAAATACTGAGAGCGGCGATGGGTCACATTTTGCCCAAACCCTCCCTGCAGTTTTCAAAATATCCCAAACACTCCAAATTCGACGCTTGAGCCATATTTTGGAGACATATTCTGGCTCTGTGTACGTATTCGTAGTTTGAAACTACGACTTTTTATACCGAAATTATCCAAATTACTGACAGTAGCGATGGGTCACATTTTGCCCAAAACCCCCACTTCAGTTTTCAAAATATCCCAAACATCCCAAATTTGACCCTTGAACCATATTTTGGAGCCAAATTCTCGCTCTCTGCAAGTATTCGCAATTTGAAATTACTACTTTTTATACCGAAAATATGCCAATTACTGAAAGCGGCGATGGATCACATTTTGACCAAACCCCTCAGGAGTTTTCAAAATATCCCAAACATCTCAAATTCGACCATTGAGCTATATTTTGGAGCCAAATTTAGGCTCTCTGCATGTATTCGCCGTTTGAAATTACGAATTTTTATACCGAAAATATACCAATTACTGTGAGCAGCGATAGGTCACATTTTGCCCAAACCCTCCCTGCAGTTTTCAAAATATCCCAAACACTCCAAATTCGACGCTTGAGCCATATTTTGGAGACATATTCTGGCTCTGTGTACGTATTCGTAGTTTGAAACTACGACTTTTTATACCGAAATTATCCCAATTACTGACAGTAGCGATGGGTCACATTTTGCCCAAAACCCCCACTTCAGTTTTCAAAATATCCCAAACATCCCAAATTTGACCCTTGAGCCATATTTTGGAGCCAAATTCTCGCTCTCTGCAAGTATTCGCAATTTGAAATTACGACTTTTTATACCGAAAATATGCAAATTACTGAAAGCGGCGATACTTATAGTAGCATACGTACCGAAAACATGCCAATTACTGAAAGCGGCGATTCGTCACATTTTGCCCAAACGTTCCCTGCAGTTTTCAAAATATCCCAAACATCCCAAATTCGACGCTTAAGCAATACTTTGGAGCAAAAATTCTCGCTCTCTGCATGTATTCGCAGTTTGAAATTACGACTTTTTATTCCGAATATATGCCAATTACTGGGAGCAGCGATGGGTCACATTTTGCCCAAACCCCGCAGCAGTTTTCAAAATATCACAAACATCCCAAATTCGACGCTTGAGCCATATTTTGGTGCCAAATTCTGGCTCTCTTAACGCATTCGGAGTTTGAAATTACGACTTTTTATTCCGAAAATATGTCAATTACTGAGAGCGGCAATGTGTCACATTTTGCCCAAACCCCCCTTGCAGTTTTAAAAATATCCCAGACATCTCAAATGCGACCATTGAGCCATATTTTGGAGCCAAATTCTGTGTCTCTGCACGTATTCGCAGATTGAAATTACGACTTTTTATACCGAAAATATGCCAATTACTGAAAGCGGCGATGTATCACATTTTGCCCAAACCCTCCTTGCAGTTTTCAAAATATCCCAAACATCCCAAATTCGACGCTTGAGCCATATTTTAGAGCCCAATTTCTGGCTCTCTGCACGTATTTGCAGTTTGAAATTACGACTTCTTATACCGAGAATATGCCAATTACTGAGAGCGGCGATGGATCACATTTTTCCCAAACCCTCCCAGTAGTTTTCAAAATATCCCAAACATCCCAAATTTGACGGTTGAGCCATATTTTGGAGCCAAACTCTGGCTCTCTTCACGTATTCGCAGTTTGAAATTACGAATTTTATTCCGAAAATATGCCAATTACTGAGAGCGGCGATGGGTCACATTTTGCCCAAACCCACACTGCAGTTTTTTAAATATCCCAAACATCTCAAATGCGATCCTTGAGCCATATTTTGGAGCCAAATTCTGGCTCTCGGCACGTATTCGCAGATTGAAATTACGAATTTTTATACAGAAAATTTGCCAATTACTGAAAGCGGCGATGGATCACATTTTGCCCAAATCCTCCCTGCGGTTATTAAAATATCCCAAACATCCGAAATTCGCCGCTTGAACCATATTTTGGAGGCAAATTCTGGCTCTTTGCACGTAACCGCCGTTCGAAATTACGAATTTTTAAACCGAAAATATGCAAATTACTGAAAGCGGCGATACGTATAGTAGCATACGTACCGAAAACATGCCAATTACTGAAAGCGGCGATTCGTCACATTTTGCCCAAACGTTCCCTGCAGTTTTCAAAATAACCCAAACATCCCAAATTCGACGCTTAAGCAATACTTTGGAGCAAAAATTCTCGCTCTCTGCATGTATTCGCAGTTTGAAATTACGACTTTTTATTCCGAATATATGCCAATTACTGGGAGCAGCGATGGGTCACATTTTGCCCAAACCCCGCAGCAGTTTTCAAAATATCACAAACATCCCAAATTCGACGCTTGAGCCATATTTTGGTGCCAAATTCTGGCTCTCTTAACGCATTCGGAGTTTGAAATTACGACTTTTTATTCCGAAAATATGTCAATTACTGAGAGCGGCAATGTGTCACATTTTGCCCAAACCCCCCCTGCAGTTTTAAAAATATCCCAGACATCTCAAATGCGACCATTGAGCCATATTTTGGAGCCAAATTCTGTGTCTCTGCACGTATTCGCAGATTGAAATTACGACTTTTTATACCGAAAATATGCCAATTACTGAAAGCGGCGATGTATCACATTTTGCACAAACCCTCCCTGCAGTTTTCAAAATATCCCAAACATCCCAAATTCGACGCTTGAGCCATATTTTAGAGCCCAATTTCTGGCTCTCTGCACGTATTTGCAGTTTGAAATTACGACTTCTTATACCGAGAATATGCCAATTACTGAGAGCGGCGATGGATCACATTTTTCCCAAACCCTCCCAGTAGTTTTCAAAATATCCCAAACATCCCAAATTTGACGGTTGAGCCATATTTTGGAGCCGAACTCTGGCTCTCTTCACGTATTCGCAGTTTGAAAATACGAATTTTATTCCGAAAATATGCCAATTACTGAGAGCGACGATGGGTCACATTTTGCCCAAACCCACACTGCAGTTTTTTAAATATCCCAAACATCTCAAATGCGATCCTTGAGCCATATTTTGAAGCCAAATTCTGGCTCTCGGCACGTATTCGCAGATTGAAATTACGAATTTTTATACAGAAAATTTGCCAATTACTGAAAGCGGCGATGGATCACATTTTGACAAAACCCACCCTGCAGTTTTCAAAATATCCAAAACTCTTCAAATTCGACGCTTGAGCCAAATTTTGGAGCAAAATTCTGGCTCTGTGCACGTATTCGCAGTTTAAAATTACGACTTTTTATACCGAAAATATGCCAATTTCTGAGATTTTCTATGGGTCACATTTTGCCGACCCCCCCCCCCCCTCCCATGCAGTTTTCAAAATATCCCAAACATCCCAAATTTGACCTTGTGCAATATTTTGGAGCCAAATTCTAGCTCTCTGCACGTATTTGCAGTTTGAAATTACGACATTTTATACCGAAAACATGCCAATTACTGAAAGCGGCGATGTATCACATTTAGCCCAAACCCTCCCTGCAGTTTTCAAAATATCCCAAACATCCCAAATTCGACGCTTGAGCCGTATTTTAGAGCCCAATTACAGGCTCTCTGCACTTATTCGCAGTTTGAAATTACGAATTTTATTCCGAAAATATGCCAATTATTGACAGCGGCGATGGGTCACATTTTGCCCAAACCCACCCTGCAGTTTTTAAAATATCCCAAACATCTCAAATGCGATCCTTGAGCCATATTTTGGAGCCAAATTCTAGCTCTCGGCACGTATTCGCAGATTGAAATTACGAAGTTTTATACAGAAAATTTGCCAATTACTGAAAGCGGCGATGGATCAAATTTTGTCCAAATCCTCCCTGCGGTTATTAAAATATCCCAAACATCTTAAATGCGATCCTTGAACCATACTTTGGAGGGAAATTCTGGCTCTCTGCTCGTAATAGCTGTTTGAAATTACGACTTTTTATACCGAAAATATGCAAATTACTGAGAGCAACGATGGGTCACATTTTGCCCAAAATATTCGTTTGCCTTGTTCGGGTAGAAGGTAGACACAGTAGTCGCTTCTGTATATATTTATTGACCGAGACAGCAAGGTATATATCTGCCTAGCCGAGGTCCTTCTACTCTGAGTCTGTGTGGAGAACTGAGGCTGCTGGGAGCATGGCTTGATGCTCCTCTGTCTGGCATGACGTCAGAGGCCTACTTGCCTGTGATTGGTTACATTTCAACTGACAGAATTTGAGTATAACACCGCTCGGACACGCTACCAAGTCGACGTCCCTTGTCGACAAGCTCTGGCTAGCTATATAGTTACAATGATACTGAAAGGACCTCGGTGGCATTCAATAATGGCTTACATGTGAAATTTGCATAATAAAACATTGAAAGAAGATCAGGTGTGCGTAATACTAACAACTCGGCATATATGCACCAACAAAAAATTCATCATAATAGGTGAAAATCATGGTAACAATGCTTTGATTAAAGCAGAGTATTAAGAACATGTGGATGTCTACTGATCAGATATGAACAATACAACTCAAGGTATTGCCTAAACCAAATTATTAACATGTGTCAATGGCATGTGCTTGAAAACCATACAAAATTAAACAATTATTACATTAATGGAACAAAGTTCTGACCTAACAACCACAATTGAATTTCAAGATAGATAATGATTTTCTTTTTTTCTCATTTTTTTTTTCTCTGAAATAATACAATATATTTACAAGACCAATGTACAATATATATAATGTGCAATATATTTACAAGCTATATACAAGGCCTGGAACAAGAAGACTAACATCTGCGTGATAGCAGTCAGGATTCACTGGCCTCAATGTGGTTGCTAGAACAATAATAACTCTTATGACAAGCACTGTAAAAATACAAATGGTAGTAGACTTAACAATGGCATCTAATTCATAACAAAATAAAGTTGAGAAAAACTATACATTATATATAATGGTAATAATAAGACACATGTGGTAGAAATACTGCAAATGATTTTTTTTTTTTTTTTTTTTTTCAAAACAAACAGAATAACTGCAGAGTGCATTCAATTATAAATTCTGCGGATATCTACACCTAGCTCATCCAGAGCACTATACAACTCTGGCTCTGACTGAAGGTCCGGAACAGATGAAACTTCATGTGACAAACTATCATCTTGAGAGATATCCTTGTTAAAATCTAGCCAATGGACATGTGGTGAGTGCACGGTTGAAACGAGAGGTCTAGATCTAAGATTATAATTGCTAGTATGGGGTTGCTGAACATCCAGTGGTCTGTCAACCACAGAAGGTGGTGTCCGAGTAGGAGTATCTGTCTGGGTAAGTTCATTGTCATCTTCCTCATCAGTCTCGTCAACAGTCATTTTAGCTAACTTCATGTGGTCTAAATGCTCATTTATATACTCTCCTGTTAACAAGTTCTTAAGTCTGTATTTGTTACCTTTAATAAGCTCGATTACCTTATATGGACCCAAAAATTTCTTAGTTAACTTGTACATAGGACCAGACCTGTGTTGGTTAAGTATCATTACTACAGATCCAATAGTTATTTTACTGGGTTTAGCTCGTGCATTCCTTGCTAGAGTGAACTCGGCTGTTGCTTTGGACAGTTGTTCTCGTATTTTCTTGAATACTAGTTGCATTTGTCTACGCTTCACTTGAACAAAATCATCTACGTTATATAAGGGAGTAGGAGGTACGTTAATCAATTCATTAGGGAGGATCTTATCTGTACCATAAAGAATAGCGTGAGGTGTGTCACCAGTAGAAACATTAATTGAAGAATTTATAGCACACTGAATTAAGGGTATAAAATCATCCCAATTGTTGTTATCAAAATTCAACGTGACTCTCAAGGCATCTAACACTTTCCTGTTAGTACGTTCAGCTAGTCCATTACTTGCCGGATGATAAGGCATGATGCTACATTTTTTGATGTTATATAAATCACACAAGCTAGTTAGAATACTATTACTGAATTCTGGACCATTATCTGAAAGGATTACTTTAGGCATACTATATCTACAAATTATTTGGTCATGGAATGCGCTGGCTATGGTTTCTGCTGTTTTGTTCGGGATAGGAACTAGTTCGCAAAACCGTGAAAAATTATCGACCATTACAAGCAAATGTTTGTTCCCTTTCTCTGTTTCCGCAAAATTTGTCAATAAATCCATCGATATTCGTTCCCAAGGAGCTTTAGTTGCTGGGTACACCTGAATTGGATTAGGTCCTGAAACATGTCCCTTGTGCTGTAAACAAGTTAAACATCTGTCAACATAATGAGCAATCTCCTTAGCCATTTTTGGCCAAAAATATTTCAATCGACCTTGTTGGAGTGTACGATCCTTTCCTGGATGTGCACTTGCAGGAGCATCATGGATAATTTTTAACACAGTTGGTACCAAGACAGCTGGAACAACTAACTGACAACATTTCCTCGGGGCTGTCCCTAGCTTTACTACTCTACACAGTAAATTGTCCAACATAACTAGTTCTTTCAATGGTACTGGCGGTTTATGAATCGGGCGAGTGTCTTGCTTAGTCAAAAATTTAATGACGGGTGCCCATATGGGGTCTTGTCTTTGTTCCGTTTCTACTACTGTAGCATCTAATGCTGGGTAATTTAACTGAATCGCAGCTACGTGTCGAGAAAACGCATCGGCTACAACATTTTGCTTTCCTGGAATATATCCAAATGTGGGATTGAATTCTTGAATTGTGAGCAAATATCTAGCAAACTTTCCAACTGGATTCTTATTTTTGAACAAGGGAATTAATGGTTGGTGATCTGTAAGAACATGAACTGGGTAATTATAAATTGTATCCTTGAAATGTTTAAGTGCCCAGACAACTGCCAAGGCTTCTCGTTCTGTTGCACTATAATTTTTCTCTTCTTTGGATAATGTGCGGCTAGCATAAGCTATTGCGTGATCTCTGTGACCTTCTGTTTGAAGTAATGCAGCACCTAGACCTATGTCACTAGCATCTGTAACCAACGTAAAAGGTTTAGAAAAATCTGGGTACCTAAGGACAGGTGACGAAATCAAGGCTGCTTTGAGTTTTTTGAATGACTGATCCTGGGCCTCTCCCCAAACAAAGGGTTCATCTTTTCTTTGCAACTTGTAAAGCGGAGCGGCTATAATAGAGAATCCAGCAATAAATGAACGATAAAATCCTACAAGACCTGTGAACTGTCTTACGGCTTCTGCGGTACGAGGTGTTGGAAAATCACGGGCAGCAATAATTTTTGATTCATTCAATGTAATACCTGAAGGTGTAACTGTATGACCTAGGAAATTAATCTTTTGCTTTAAAAATGAACATTTTGCAAGCTTTATTTTTAAATTAGCTTCAGCGAGCTTTGCAAGTACTTTTTCAAGGTTCTGGAAATGAGTCTGAACATCTTGCGACATGATTATGAGATCATCAAGGTAAACTAGAAGCGTACTTCCTATCAATCTACGAAATAGATTTGTCATGAGCCGTGAAAAGGTTATTGGACTACTACGCAAACCAAACGGCATTCTTTTGAAATGAAAATGACCATTGGGAGTACTAAAGGCTGTCAATTGTTTACTTTCCTCATCAAGGGGGATTTGCCAGAATCCCTGCAACAAATCTAACGTTGAGAATACTTTGTTTCGACCAATACTTTGCAACAAATCATTGAGAACTGGAAGTGGGAAACGATCAGGTATTGTTACTCTGTTAAGCTTGCGATAATCGATTACAGGTCTCCAAGTCCCATCTCGCTTTGGTACAAGAATCAATGGAGCGTTCCATGGCGAATTACTCGATTCAATTACATCACTCTGTAACATTTCCTCTACAAGTCTATCTGCTTCTGCTCTCTGAGAATGGGGAAGACGGTAAGCTGGTACATAAATAGGCGTAGTTCCTTGTTCAAGGGGAATTTTATGTGTAATGAGAGGAGTGAGACCTAATTTTTCTCCTGGTAGAGCAACAACAGCTCTATTCCTGTTCAAAATTTCCAAAAGCTGAGCCACAGAGTCAGGAAAATCAGTAGGACTGAGGTGTTGCGCTTGCACCTCTGGCTGAGATCCCTGTTCTCCTGGTGTGAGTGTACAAACAGTATGATCCATGGAGACATCATCCACAACTCGCACCGGTAACGAGTAATGGGCAAAATCTACAACATGGGTACCAGACTGGAGATGGATATCGGCATTACTTGTGTTTGCGATAAATAATGTGACAGTACCATCCTGCACTGTGTGCCAGGAGGGTTCAACAAATGTACCATTCACTTTACATGTTTCACTTTCCGCAATCACATCCGACAACTCAGGCACTCCCTGAACCTTAACTCTTATTCTGGTGAGAGAATGAGGGTGTAGCACAGTGTCAGTAGCCATGGAACCACTGACTTCAGAGATGGAAGCTGCCAGGCGAGCGAGACAACGAGAATCCGTTAGGGCGTCCCCTTCCAGAAAGTCCCGATACTCATTCTCCTTAACAACTGCACAACTACTATGCTTCAATCGAGTGCCTGTTTTCTCGGGTATGCTACCACGACAATGATCTGACAAACCTACGCTAGCAAGGCGGGTGTCAACAAAATTAACGTAATCTGATTGAAGGTTGAACTCGTGGCCCTGTCGATACATGCTACACAAGGGTATGACATGGTCTTTGATACTTATGTTCCAACGATGGGGAAACAATGCAATATTTTCATCAATCATGGTGTACAGACCTAAGAGAATGTCTCCAGGAAAATGAATAATGTCAACAACTAAACATGTTATAGACAATGTGACATCATTGAACTTGAGTGGGAGGTCAATTTCACCCTGAACTTTTACTTTATTTCCTGAAATACCACTTAGAAAAGGTATGTGTGACTGTTTTAAAATAGTAGGGTGCTTACTCTCAATGTCTCTAAGAGCCGAGGGCTTGACAATATTAATTTTTGCACCTGAGTCAAGAAAAACTTTTAAAACTCTACCATGTACAATGGCTGAGACAAGGGGACCATCACTTGAGACTGGACAAGTTACTACTTTTGACTTATGTTGTCTGGGATATCTGCGTCTTGTTTGTGTCAAATTTACTGTGGATCCGTCAACATCTACAACTGGTCTAGAGTCAGTGTCCTCCTCTGTCAAGTGTCCAAATCTATTTTGGGTAGCTACTGAATACACAGGGAGGGCACTAGGATTGGCTAGCTTGAATTGGTTAGCGGATGGCCTTGGGGGTTTCCCGACGACATGGAGTGAACATTCTGAGCTCCAGCATTCTGTGACTGAGCATTATAATTTGAAGTTGCATTATAGCTGGGCTGGGAGTTGTAATTACGAGAGTTCTGATAATGTCTTGGACGCTGTGAGCCTCGCCAAGACTGACCATGGGAGTTACGAGGTGGAGATGTCCTTTGCCTAGCTCTACAATCCGCAGTGTGGTGACCAACTTGTTTATGGTACGTGCAATATGGAAGCCTAGAATGATTAGATTGACGAGGGGGCCGAGAGAATTGTCTAGGAGGTGATGATCTAGGGGCGGACCAACAGTCCCTTGCAAGGTGGTTACTCTTACCACAATGCCAACATGAGGGAGTGGATGGTTGTGGACTATGGCGTTTCGGCAATTTATGAGGCGGCGAATTTGACTGGGGGCTACGAGCATGGGTACGCTTCTGCGACCAAGAGTTTTGAGAGTTTGTGGGAGGATGCTGAGAGCTTGTTACTACATTTACAGCATCAGAGGGTGGCAACAGTTGAGCACTTCGGGGAGCTAGTTTATCTGCGGCATTGTTAATAGCCTCAAACACTTCACCAATTTCATGTTTAACACCAAAATTTTGTTGCTCAACGATTGGTTTTGTATGCTCGGGGGCAAAATGCATTAAAGTACCAAATGCTATCATTTTGGCCATAGCCTCAGGGGACAGATTATTGTCTTTATCTAACCAAGTTGAATTATTCATAGCAGAAACTAAGGCATACAGATACTGATCGAGACGGCTAGTAAACGCATTAAACGATTCACCAGGCTGCATGGTGGCATTGGCAATTTTCTTGACTAACCTATATGGGTCAAGGTCTCCTTTATTAACAAAGCGACGGCGAAAGAAATCCTTAAATTCAGGCCAAGACTGGAGGCTAACAATGGCTTTCTCATCAACAACAAAACGTGCATCACCTTTGGTTGTGTCCACGGCTGACCGTGCAATTGCTAAGTATTCGGCATCAGTAGGCTTAGAAAAACGTGCAACTGTTTTCGCTTCAACCTTACTAAACCATGATTCTAATAAACGCAATTCCCCAGCAAAAAGAGGAATAGCCATTTCCTGAGCTGATCTCTGGCCATTGGGACGAGCAACTGTTCCCATTGATTCTGAAGGGGTTTCAACAGTGGTAGGCATTGTCACAGCCGTGGAAGTAATATTTGAACGCAGATTATAATTAAGTGCACCTGGCATCAGAAATAGTATACACAAAAATAAACACACAAAAAAATATCAACTTGGCTAAAGTGAAAAAAATGGCAGAAATAAAATTATTAAATTGGGCTAGGCAAGAAAATAATCAAGAACAAGCAATTGTAAACTAAATTTAGCAATCTTTCATTAAAAAAAGTGACTGGAATTAGATGTATGTAAATTAATTAAACCAGACTAAGCACAGCAATTGAGAATATAAAAACTGGAAGTGCAATTGCAAAATTTCATTAAAAAGATTCAACACAACAAGTGGCAATGCAAGAAATATGTATGTAGCACATAAACTGGACACAGGAATGTATATAACTATGGTAAAAAAAATTATAATATGCAATGTTGAAGGAATAAATTTAAATTTTAGGCCTGGAGGAATTAAAAAAAAATTATATTGTACAAATCCTTAACTGCTACTAAAACAAGGATTTCTTACTTCACTGGAATTTAAATTTACCAATAACACTCTAGGAGAACAATTAAAATTCAATGAAATTACTGTAAGAAGCAGGAATGTTGAAATCACACAAGGAAATTGTGGGGAGTTGAGTACTGAGGCGGCTCCAATATTTAACAAGTCACTGAATGGGTAATTCACAGGATATTCTGGATATATTTACGTTAAACCTCATTAAAACATAGCACACGATATCTTAGCTCACAATTACTTAACTCAGGGCTGCACGATTTGCAGTATAACAGCGGCCAACACAAAAACGGTGGCAGGGCTTGTGAAGTGGCACATGTGAGGGTTTGTTTACAATCTGGTTCGACAGCAGCGCTCCTGGCGGCGGTGGCGCGAAACTCAGGGACCCCACACTGTTGATGCTGGAAGCGCGAAGATAAATTCTGACGACGACGATATTGCGACGATGTCGGTGGAGAAACACGATTGGGAGGCAGGAGTTCACACAAAATGATGTAGCAGGGGCTGGTGGCGAGGTGTGAGCTTGAGAGGGAGGCGAGGTGTGTGAGCCTGGGGAGGCGACACTAGTCAAACAATTGCAGTCCACCAAATATTCTCAAGGAACAATACAGCACATACGATGATCAGGTGATGCTTGCGACGATGACTGACCACGATTTCAGTAGCTTGAACACTCACAAAGCTTAGATACTGTCAGCTTGGGTGGCGGTGGTGGTGGTGGTGCAGGTTCCCACGTGGTGGCGCGAGGTTCAAAAATGGCTGGCGCGGGAAGCTTCCTTCCTCCTCACTGATGAATGAGCGTTCTCACAGGAAAATATTGACCCTTACTTCTGAAACGTTGGCCTGGAGTAGTGGTTGATGGCAGGACCCCGGTCTGGCACAATATTTGATGCGTGGGTGGCAGGATGGCGGCTTATGGCGGTGGCGGTGGCGGCTGGAACACGAGGCGATGCTGGGTACTTGAACTTTTGTTTCCAGAAAAAAATTTCTGGGTCCCACTGCTGCTACCAGTATTCGTTTGCCTTGTTCGGGTAGAAGGTAGACACAGTAGTCGCTTCTGTATATATTTATTGACCGAGACAGCAAGGTATATATCTGCCTAGCCGAGGTCCTTCTACTCTGAGTCTGTGAGGAGAACTGAGGCTGCTGGGAGCATGGCTTGATGCTCCTCTGTCTGGCATGACGTCAGAGGCCTACTTGCCTGTGATTGGTTACATTTCAACTGACAGAATTTGAGTATAACAAATATTTTGGAGCCAAATTCTGGCTCTCTTCACGTATTCGCAGTTTGAAATTACAACTTTTTATACCGAAAATATGCCAATTTCTGAGAGCGACGATGGGTCACATTTTGCCCAAACCCCCCTGAAGTTTTCAAAATATCCCAAACATCTCAAATGCGACCCTTGAGCCATATTTTGGAGCCAAATTCCGGCTCTCTGCACGTATTCGCAGATTGAAATGTCGACTTTTTATACTGGAAAAATGCCAATTACTGAAAGCGTCGATGGATCACATTTTGCCCAAACTCTCCCTGCAGTTTTTAAAATATCCCACACATCCCAAATTCGACGCTTGAGCTATATTTTGTAGGCAATTTCTGGCTCTCTGCATGTAATCGCCGTTTAAAATTACGACTTTTTATACCGAAAATACACCAATTACTGAGATTGGCTATAGGTCACATTTTGCCAAAACCCCCCCCTGTAGTTTTCAAAATATCCCAAACATCCAAAATTTGACCCTTGAGCAATATTTTGGACCCAAATTCTGGCTCTCTGCACGTATTAACAGTTTGAAATTACGACTTCTTATACCGAAAATATGTCAAATACTGAGAGCAGCGTTGTATCACATTTTGCACAAACCCTCCCTTCAGTTTTCAAAATATCCCAAACATCCCAAATTTGACCCTTGAGCCATATTTTGGAGTCAAATTCTGGCTCTCTGCACGTATTCGCAGTTTGAAATTACGACTTTTTATACCCAAAATATGCCAATTACTGAAAGCGGCGATGGGTCACATTTTGCCCAATCCCTCTCTGCAGTTTTCAAAATATCACAAACAACCCAATTTCAACGCTTGATCCATATTTTGGAGCCAAATTCTCGCTCTCTGCACGTATTCGCACTTTGAAATTACGACTTTTTATACCGAAAATATGCCAATTACTGAAAGCAGCGATGGGTCATATTTTGCCCAATCCCCCCCTGCAGTTTTCAAGATATCCCAAACATCTCAATTTCGACCCTTGAGCCATATTTTGGAGCCAAATTCTGGCTCTCTGCACGTATTCGCAGTTTGAAATTACGACTTTTTATACCCAAAATATGCCAATTACTGAAAGCGGCGATGGGTCACATTTTGCCCAATCCCTCTCTGCAGTTTTCAAAATATCCCAAACATCCCAATTTCGACGCTTGATCCATATTTTGGAGCCAAATTCTCGCTCTCTGCACGTATTCGCACTTTGAAATTACGACTTTTTATACCGAAAATATGCCAATTACTGAAAGCAGCGATGGGTCATATTTTGCCCAATCCCCCCCTGCAGTTTTCAAGATATCCAAAACATCCCAATCTCGATCCTTGAGCCATATTTTGAAGCCAAATTCTGGCTCTCTGCGCGTATTCGCAGTTTGAAATTACGACTTCTTATACCGAAAATATTCCAATTACTGAGAGCGGCGATGGGTCACATTTTGCCCAATCCCCCCCTACAGTTTTCAAGATATCCCAAACATCCCAATTTCGATCCATGAGCCATATTTTGGAGCCAAATTCTGGCTCTCTGCACGTATTCGCAGTTTGAAATTACGACTTCTTATACCGAAAATATGCCAATTACTGAAAGCGGCGATGGATCACATTTTGCCCAAACCCTCCCAGCAGTTTTCAAAATATCCCAAACATCCCAAATTTGACGCTTGAGCCATATTTTTGAGCCGAACTCTGGCTCTCTGCGCATATTAGCAGTTTGAAATTACCAATTTTATTCCGAAAATATGCCAATTACTGATAGAGGCGATGGGTCACATTTTGCCCAAACCCACCCTGCAGTTTTTAAAATATTCCAAACATCTCAAATGCGATCCTTGAGCCATATTTTGGAGCCAAATTCTAGCTATCGGCACGTATTCGCAGATTGAAATTACGAATTTTTGTACAGAAAATTTGCCAATTATTGAAAGCGGCGATAGATCACATTTTGCCCAAATCCTCCCTGCGGTTATTAAAATATCCCAAACATCCGAAATTCGACGCTTGAACCATATTTTGGAGGCAAAATCTGGCTCTCTGCTCATAATAGCCGTTTGAAATTACGACTTTTTATACCGAAAATATGCCTATTACTAAAAGCGGCGATTAATCACATATTGCCCAAACCCTCCCTGCAGTTTTCAAAATATCACAAACATCGCAAATTCGAAGCTTAAGCCATATTTTGGAGCAAAATTTTGGCTCTCTGCACGTTTTCGTAGCTTGAAATTACGACATTTTATACCGAAAAAATGCCAGTTACTGAAAGCGGCGATGGATCACATTTCGACCTAACCCCTCAGCAGTTTTCGAAATATCCAAAACACTCCAAATTCAACCCATGAGTCATATTTTGGAGCCAAATTCTGGCTCTCTGCACGTATTCGCGGTTTGAAATTACGAATTTTATACCGAAAATATGCAAATTACTGAGAGCGGCGATGGGTCACATTTTGCCCAAACCCACCATGCTGTTTTCAAAAAATCCCAAACACTGCAAATTCAACCTTTGAGCCATATTTTGGAGCCAAATTCTGGCTCTCTGCATGTAATCGCCGTTTGAAATTACGATTTTTATACCGAAAATATGCCAATTACTGAGATTAGCTATGGGTCACATTTTGCCGAAACCCCCACTGCAGTTTTCAAAATATCCCAAACATCCAAAATTTGACCCTTGAGCAATATTTTGGAGCCAAATTCTAGCTCTCTGGACGTATTCGCAGTTTGAAATTACTATTTTTTATACCCAAAATATGCCCATTACTGAAAGCGGCGATGGGTCACATTTTGCCCAATCCCCCCCTGCAGTTTTCAAAATATCCCAAACATTCCAAATTAGACCCTTGAGCCATATTTTGGAGTCAAATTCTGGCTCTCTGCCCGTATTCGCAGTTTGAAATTACTACTTTTTATACCCAAAATATGCAAATTACTGAAAACGGCGATGGGTCACATTTTGCCCAATCCCTCTCTGCAGTTTTCAAGATATCCCAAACATCCCAATTTCGACGCTTGATCCAAATTTTGGAGCCAAATTCTCGCTCTCTGCATGTATTCGCACTTTGAAATTACGACTTTTTATACCGAAAATATGCCAATTACTGAAAGCAGAGATGGGTCATATTTTGCCCAAACACCCCATGCAGTTTTCAAAATATCTCAAACATCCCAAATTCGACCCTTGTGCCATATTTTGGAGTCAAATTCTCGCTCTCTGCAAGTATTCGCAGTTTGAAATTACGACTTTTTATACCGAAAATATGCCAAATACTGAAAGCGGCGATGGGTCACATTTTGCCCAAAATCCCCCCTGCAGTTTTCATGATATCCCAAACATCCCAATTTCGACCCTTGAGCCATATTTTGGAGCCAAATTCTGGCTCTCTGCACTCTCTGCACATCCCTCTCCTGATCATCTGCATCCCTCTCTTCATCATCTGCATCACTCTCGTAAACCTCTGCATCACTCTCTTGAGCCTCTGCATAAATCTTTTGAGCCTCTGCATCACTCTCTTGAGCCTCTGCATCCCTCTCTTGAGCCTCTGCAACACTCTCTTCAGCGTCTGCATCACTCTCTTAAGCCTCGGAATCCCTCTCTTGAGGCCTCTGCATCACTCTATCGAGCCTCTGCATCACTCTCTTGATTCTCTGCATCACTCTCTTGAGCCTCTGCATCACTCTCTAGAGCCTCTGTATCACTCTCTTCAGCCTCTGCATCACTCTCTTCAGCCTCTGCTTCCCTCCCTTGATCCTCTGCATCACTCTCTTGAGCCTCTTCATCACTCTCTTGAGCCTCTGCACCACTCTTGTAAGTCACTGAATCACTCTTGTAAGCCTCTGCATCTCTCTCTTAAGCCTCTGCATCAATCTCTTAAGCCTCTGCATCACTCTCTAGATCCTCTGCATCACTCTCTTCAGCCTCTGCATTACTCTCATAAGCCTCTGCTTCCCTCTCTTGATCCTCTGCATCACTCTCTTGAGCCTCTGCATCACTCTCTTCATCGTCTGCATCACTCTCTTGAACCTCTGCATCACTCTCTTGAGCCTCTGCAACACTCTCTTGAGCCTCTGCATAACACTCATAAGCCTCTGCATCCCTCTCTTGATCCTCTGCATCACTCTCTTGAGCCTCTGCATCATTCTCTTGAGCCTCTGCAACCCTCTCTTAAGGCTCTACATCACTCTCTTGAGCCTCTGCATCACTCTCTTCGTCGTCTGCATCACTCTTTTGAGCCTCTGCATCACTCTCTTGAGCCTCTGCATCACTCTCTTGAGCCTCTGCAACACTCTCTTGAGCCTCTGCATAACACTCATAAGCCTCTGCATCCCTCTCTTGATCCTCTGCATCACTCTCTTGAGCCTCTGCATCACTCTCATGAGCTTCTGCATCACTCTCTTAAGCCTCTGACTTTCTCTCTTCAGCCTCTGCATCCCTCTCTGGAGCCTCAGCATCCCTCTCTTGAGCCTTTTGCAGCACTCTCTTCAGCCTCTGCATCATTCTCTTGAGCCTCTGCATCCCTCTTTTAAGCCTCTGCACCACTCTCTTGAGCCTCTGCATCCCTCTATTAAGCCTCTGCATCACTCTCTTGAGCCTCTGCATCCCTGTCTTGAGCATCTGCATCACTCTCTTGGGGCCTCTGCATCACTCTCTTGAGCCTCTGCATCACTCTCTTAAACCTCTGCATCCCTTTCTTGATCCTCTGCATCACTCTCTTGAGCCTCTGCATCATTCTCTTGAGCCTCTATATCCCTCTCTTAAGCCTCTACATCATTCTCTTGAGCCCCTGCATCACTCTATTGAGCCTCTGCATCACTCGCTTAAGCCTCTGCATCTCTCTCTTCAGCCTCTGCATCACTCTCTTGATCCTCTGCATCACTCTCTTGAGCTTCTGCATCATTCTCTTAAGCCTCTGCATCCCTCTCTTAAGCCTCTACATCATTCTCTTGAGCCTTTGCATCCCTCTCTTGAACCTTTGCATCACTCTCTTAAGCCTCTGCATCTCTCTCTTGAGCCTCTGCATCACTCTCAAGTGCCTCTGCATCTTTCTCTTGTGCCTCTTCATCCCTCACTTTAGCCTCTGCATCCCTCTCTTGAGCCTCTGCATTCCTCTCTTGAGCCTATTCATCCCTCTCTTGAGCCTCTGCATCCCTCTCTTGAGCCTCTGCATCCCTCTCTTAAGCCTCTGCATCACTCTCTTACGCCTCTGCATCACTCTCGTAATCCTCTGAACCACTCTCTTGAGCCTCTCCATCACTCTCTTGAGCGTCTGCATCCCTTTCTTGAGTCTTTGAATCATTCTCTTGAGCCTCTGCATTACCGAATTAGGCCATTATTATCGAATTAGGCCATATTTTGCAGTTTTTCCACGATTTTGTGAATTTTCAGTTTATTGTTATTAATTCATTATATATACGATAAAAATGATGCAAACATATAATTGCCTGCATATGCAAACATATAATTGGTTAGAAATTAACCATAAATACTTCATTTTCAACCAACTATTTGTTTCTCGTTAAGATACTGTGTAAGATATTTAAAAGGGGAGAAGTTCTGTTTTTATTGCATATATCGACGTTTCAGCCGGATTAGAGCGGTTTTACGTGTACATATTCCATTGGTAATATAAACATAAAGTCAGGAACATTTTAGTAAATTCTAATGAAAACACATTGATTTTTATCATTTGTATTGGAAACAACAATTTAATATATCTTTTCTAGGATCTAAGTAATACAAAACCTCGCCTTATAATTTGAAGTTAAAATCCTCAAATTTGGTAATATAGTGACTTTTTTCACTTTTTTCATGTAGTGTGATTTTACGTAAATATATTCGTTTTTACCAATATTTCGATACAACTTCATGTTTTCTCACGATATGTGATTTGGCCTTCAAATCTCAGAATTTCGCATAATATTGCATTTTTTAGCAAGTTTTCTTGCATTTTGTTTTGTACTAAAAATCATCGAATTTAGCAATATTTTGACGTTTATCACACCCCTTTTCATTTATGTGATTTAAACAAAATATCATCGAATTAGGCAATATTTTGCCGTTTTTCCACGTTTTTGTGAATTTTCAGTTTATTGTTAATAATTTATTATATATACGATAAAAATGATATATTTAAATAAGAAAAAAATTATTATTTTTAAATAAATAATATTTATCTAAATAAATAATTAAAATATATAAAAATTTTATATTTATAAATATATATGTATATTTAAATATTGATCTGAGCCTGTATGGATATGTACCCTGTGGGTCCAGGAGGCCATCTGTGTCCCCTCAGATGGTCTCCCTTATCACAGTTTGTGTCTATGGATGTGTGTCAGTGTGTGAGTGTGAGTGTCACTGTGAGTGTCCGGGTGAGTGTGGGTGTTCCTGTGAGTGTCCGGATGATTATGTGTCCGATTATATCTGTGGTTTCAGGAGGGCATCTGTGTCCCCTCAGATGGTCTCCCTTATCACAGTCTATGGATGTGTGTACTCACCTAATTGTACTCACCTAATTGTGCTTGCGGGGGTTGAGCTCTGGCTCTTTGGTCCCGCCTCTCAACTGTCAATCAACTGGTGTACAGATTCCTGAGCCTACTGGGCTCTATCATATCTACATTTGAAACTGTGTATGGAGTCAGCCTCCACAACATCACTTCCTAGTGCATTCCATTTACTAACTACTGTGACACTGAAAAAGTTCTTTCTAATGTCTCTGTGGCTCATTTGGGTACTCAGCTTCCACCTGTGTCCCCCTCTTCGCGTCCCTCCAGTGTTGAATAGTTCATCCTTGTTTACCTGGTCGATTCCCCTGAGGATTTTGTAGGTTGTGATCATGTCCCCCCTTACTCTTCTGTCTTCCAGTGTCGTAAGGTGCATTTCCCGCAGCCTTTCCTCATAACTCATGCCTCTTAGTTCTGGGACTAGTCTAGTAGCATACCTTTGGACTTTTTCCAGCTTCGTCTTGTGCTTGACAAGGTACGGGCTCCATGATGGGGCCGCATAGTCCAGGATTGGTCTTACATATGTTTTGTACAAGATTCTGAATGATTCCTTACACAGGTTCCTGAACGCCGTTCTGATGTTAGCCAGCCTCGCATATGCCGCAGACATTATTCTCTTTATATGGGCTTCAGGAGACAGGTTTGGTGTGATATCAACTCCTAGATCTTTCTCTCTGTCTGTTTCATTAAGTACTTCATCTCCTATTCTGTATCCTGTGTCTGGCCTCCTGTTTTCACTGCCTAATTTCATTACTTTGCATTTACTCGGGTTGAACTTCAACAGCCATTTGTTGGACCATTCACTCAGTCTATCTAGGTCATCTTGTAGCCTCCTACTATCATCCTCTGTTTCAATCCTTCTCATAATTTTTGCATCGTCGGCAAACATTGAGAGGAACGAATCTATACCCTCTGGGAGATCATTTACATATACCAGAAACAGTATAGGTCCAAGGACTGACCCCTGCGGGACTCCGCTCGTAACGTCTCGCCAATCTGAGACCTCACCCCTCACACAGACTCGTTGTCTCCTGTTGCTTAGGTACTCCTCTATCCACCGGAGTACCTTCCCTTTCACTCCAGCCTGCGTCTCCAACTTTCGCACTAGCCTCTTGTGTGGCACTGTATCAAAGGCTTTCTGACAGTCCAAAAATATGCAGTCTGCCCACCCTTCTCTTTCTTGCCTTATTTTTGTTGCCTGGTCGTAGAATTCAAGTAATCCTGTGAGGCAGGACCTGCCATCCCTGAAACCATGTTGATGCTGTGTTACAAAGTTCCTTCGCTCCAGATGCTCCACTAGTTTTTTTCGCACAATATTCTCCATCAGCTTGCATGGTATGCAGGTTAGGGACACAGGCCTGTAGTTCAGTGCCTCCTGTCTATCCCCTTTCTTGTATATCGGGATTACGTTAGCTGCTTTCCAAATATCTGGGAGTTCCCCTGTTCCCCTGTTGCCAGTGATTTGTTATACACTATGGAGAGTGGTAGGCACAGTTCTCCTGCTCCTTCCTTTAGAACCCAAGGGGAGATTCCATCTGGGCCTATAGCTTTTGTCACATCCAACTCTAGTAAACACTTCCTTACTTCCCCGCTGGTAATCTCAAACTCTTCCAGTGGTTCCTGGTTAGCTATTCCCACACTTACCTCTGGAATTTCTCCTTGCTCTAAGGTGAAGACCTCCTGGAATTTCTTATTCAATTCCTCACACACTTCCTTGTTATTTGTAGTGAATCCTTCCACCCCTATCCTAAATTTCAAAACCTGTTCCTTTAGTGTTATTTTTCTCCTGATGTGGCTATGCAACAATTTAGGCTGAATCTTTGCCTTGCTTGCGATGTCATTTTCGTATTGTCTTTCTGCCTCTCTTCTCATCCTGACATATTCATTTCTGGCATTCTGGTATCTTTCTCTGCTCTCGAGTGTCCTGTTATTCCTATAGTTTCTCCATGCCCTTATACTTTGCTGCTTAGCTAGCCCACATCTCTGATTAAACCATGGGTTTCTCATTTTCATTTCTCTGTTTTCCTTTTGGACTGGGACAAATTTGTTTGCTGCGTCCTTGCACTTCTGTGTGATGTAATCCGTCATATCTTGGGCCGTCTTTTCCCTGAGCTCTGTTTCCAATGCTATATCTATTAGGAATTTTCTTATCCCCTCATAGTTTCCCTTTCGGTATGCCTTTCGGTATGCTAACCAGCCGACTGGCTCGGGAGCCGGTACGCCGAGCGGACAGCACGCTGGACTTGTGATCCTGTGGTCCTGGGTTTGATCCCAGGCGCCGGCGAGAAACAATGGGCAGAGTTTCTTTCACCCTATGGCCCTGTTACCTAGCAGTAAAATAGGTACCTGGGTATTAGTCAGCTGTCACGGGATGCTTCCTGGGGGAGGAGGCCTGGTCGAGGACCGGGCCGCGGGGACACTAAAAAAAACAGCCCCGAAATCATCTCAAGATAACCTCAAGAAGATAACCTTTTGGTTTCGATATCCCTCCTCGAGTTCAATAACCCTTCTTCAATCAAGTACTCAAACACCAGTACACTGTGGTCGCTCATTCCTACTGGGTCCTCAAAACCGATTTTTCTTATGTCGGAGTCGTTCAGAGTGAAGACTAGGTCGAGTCTCGCTGGTTCATCATTGCCTCTCATCCATGTGGGTTCTCCGACATGCTGGGTTAAAAAGTTTCTTGTCACCACCTCCAATTCCTTCCTTCTCGCGCTCCTTCCTCGCGTCTGCTGCCTGCTTTCTCTCTTCCCTTGTCATATCCCTCTGCAGGAATACTCTTTTGAACTTCTCTACGTCTGCTAGACAGCTCTTCCTTTCTAATAGTTCCTCTTTCGCGATTTCGCTCATGTGTGTGTGAGTGTCCCTGTCAATGTTCGGATAAGGGTGTGTGTGTGTGTGTGAGTGTCCGGATTTATGTGAGGTTTGGTTCCAGGAACCATTTGTGTCCCTCCTCCCCCAAATCTCCTCCCTTATTCCCACCGTGGGTTCGAATCCCAGGTGATTAGACCTATCCTAGGTCTATGGATCCAAGGTATCCATCCGTGGGCCCAACGGATTTTACCCCTTCCCCACTTTCCAAGGGCCAGGCCAATTCCAGCTATCCAGGGAACCTGTCGAAACAGAGGCAGCTACAGGAGGGGACACACAAATATTTGTGCCCTGCAGTTACACCACCGTTCCGACAGGCTCGATCACAATCTATCCAGATGAGAACACGTTCTCCTCCGACTAGACCACGCTGGAGTCGCTGTATGTTTAAAATTTGGTGCCTTTATTTATAGTTAGTATTTTTGGTGTATTAATTGATTTGTTTTATATTTTTAATGACTTAGGTAGAGTGGTTTAGGGAGTGGGGGGAGGTGGTAGCGTGTGTAGTAGATTATACGAGATCGTGGTTAGTTAGTATTTATCAGGTTGTGTTCACCTAGTTGTTCTTGCGAGGGTTGAGCTCTGCTCTTTCGGCCCGCCTCTCAACTGTCAATCAATCAATTTTTACTAGCTAATAAAAAAAAATCCACATACACACACCCAGGAAGCAGCCCGTAACAGGTGTCTAATGCCCAAGTACCTATGTACTGCTAGGTAAGAGGAGCATCAGAATGAATGAAATTCCGCTGATTTTCGTTTGCGCCATCACCGGGGGATCAAACTTTGACCCTAGGATTACGAGTCGAGAGCGCTGTCCACTCAGCTATAAAGCCCCCTAGTGTGTGTATTGGTGCAAAAGATAATTTGGGAGAGGTTAATGGAAAGGAATGATGTTTGGTGGCCTTGAAGGCGCTGGAAGAGGGTTGCCAGTTATGAATTTAAATTATAAATAGATTAAGATAGGATATATATGCAAAAGACGTTGTGAGAGATAGTAAGAAAAGTGTTTCTGACTGAGGTTAGGTACTGTGTGATTGACTTGTATGTTAGGAAAAAGAATCTTTATCAGAAACATAGATGTTCTTTAGAAATATTTGTTTGCAAATAGTTGCAAATTATTGGGTAAAAAGCCAATGGTTACCGTACCTTGAACAAACACACGTGAGCACAATTAGTCGACGGGGGTCAGAGAGTGAGAGTGAACAGCGAAACAGTAACAAAAAATGTGACAATAATGGGAAACTATGTCATTCAAACGTATACATGTTAACCATATAAATTACAGTAACACTAAACTCGCGCATACGTACATATGTCAATCAATTTACATAAATAAACATTCACTAATATGTACCTTTAAAATGGACACATACAGATAATTACCGTACACATGTCAGTTTAATTACAGGTACACATAAACACATATAGCTTCATGGATACGAACACAAAACAGTCCATTATCAACTAGTGTGTGTGTGTGTGTGTGTGTGTGTGTGTGTGTGTGTACTCACCTAGTTGCACTCACCTAGTTGTGTTTGCGGGGGTTGAGCTCTGGCTCTTTGGTCCCGCCTCTCAACCGTCAATCAACAGGTGTACAGATTCCTGAGCCTATCGGGCTCTATCATATCTACACTTGAAACTGTGTATGGAGTCAGCCTCCACCACATCTCTTCCTAATGCATTCCATTTGTCCACCACTCTGACACTAAAAAAGTTCTTTCTAATATCTCTGTGGCTCATTTGGGCACTCAGTTTCCACCTGTGTCCCCTTGTACGTGTTCCTCTTGTGTTAAATAGACTGTCTTTATCTACCGTATCAATTCCCTTCAGAATCTTGAATGTGGTGATCATGTCCCCCCTAACTCTTCTGTCTTCCAGCAAAGTGAGGTTTAATTCCCGTAGTCTCTCCTCGTAGCTCATACCTCTCAGCTCGGGTACTAGTCTGGTGGCAAACTTTTGAACCTTTTCCAGTTTAGTCTTATCCTTGACTAGATATGGACTCCATGCTGGGGCTGCATACTCCAGGATTGGCCTGACATATGTGGTATACAAAGTTCTGAATGATTCTTTACACAAGTTTCTGAATGCCGTTCGTATGTTGGCCAGCCTGGCATATGCCGCTGATGTTATCCGCTTGATATGTGCTGCAGGAGACAGGTCTGGCGTGATATCAACCCCCAAGTCTTTTTCCTTCTCTGACTCCTGAAGAATTTCCTCTCCCAGATGATACCTTGTATCTGGCCTCCTGCTCCCTACACCTATCTTCATTACATTACATTTGCTTGGGTTAAACTCTAACAACCATTTGTTCGACCATTCCTTCAGCTTGTCTAGGTCTTCTTGAAGCCTCAAACAGTCCTCTTCTGTTTTAATCCTTCTCATAATTTTAGCATCGTCTGCAAACATTGAGAGAAATGAATCGATACCCTCTGGGAGATCATTTACATATATCAGAAACAAGATAGGACCGAGTACAGAGCCCTGTGGGACTCCACTGGTGACTTCACGCCAATCGGAGGTCTCACCCCTCACCGTAACTCTCTGCTTCCTATTGCTTAGATACTCCCTTATCCACTGGAGCACCTTACCAGCTACACCTGCCTGTCTCTCCAGCTTATGTACCAGCCTCTTATGCGGTACTGTGTCAAAGGCTTTCCGACAATCCAAGAAAATGCAGTCCGCCCAGCCCTCTCTTTCTTGCTTAATCTTTGTCACCTGATCGTAGAATTCTATCAAGCCTGTAAGGCAAGATTTACCCTCCCTGAACCCATGTTGGCGATTTGTCACGAAGTCCCTTCTCTCCAGATGCGTTACCAGGTTTTTTCTCACGATCTTCTCCATCACCTTGCATGGTATACAAGTCAAGGACACTGGCCTGTAGTTCAGTGCCTCTTGCCTGTCGCCCTTTTTGTATATTGGGACCACATTCGCCGTCTTCCATATTTCTGGTAGGTCTCCCGTCTCCAGTGACTTACTATACACTATGGAGAGTGGCAAGCAAAGTTCCTCTGCACACTATTTCAGTATCCATGGTGAGATCCCATCTGGACCAACAGTCTTTCTAACATCCAGATCCAGCAGGTGTCTCTTGACCTCCTCTCTTGTAATTTCGAACTCTTCCAAGGCTGCCTGGTTTACCTCCCTTTCTCCTAGCACAGTGACCTCACCTTGTTCTATTGTGAAGACCTCCTGGAACCTCTTGTTGAGTTCTTCACACACCTCTCTGTCATTCTCTGTATACCTGTCCTCGCCTGTTCGAAGTTTCAATACCTGTTCTTTCACTGTTGTTTTCCTTCTGATGTGACTGTGGAGTAGCTTTGGTTCGGTCTTGGCTTTGTTTGCTATATCATTTTCAAAACTTTTCTCTGCTTCTCTTCTCACCCTGACGTACTCATTCCTGGTTCTCTGGTATCTCTCTCTGCTTTCTGGTGTTCTGTTATTCCGGAAGTTCCTCCACGCCCTTTTGTTCAGTTTCTTCGCTTCCATACATGCCCTATTATACCATGGATTCTTCTGTTGCTTCTCGGATTTTTCCCTTTGGGCCGGGATGAACCTGTTTACTGCCTCCTGACACTTTTGGGTAACATAGTCCATCATACCCTGTACAGACTTATCTCTGAGGTCTGTGTCCCAAGGTATTTCACTTAGGAAACTTCTCATCTGTTCATAATTTCCCTTTCGGTATGCCAGCCTTTTGATTCCTAGTTCTTTTTTTAGGGAGATAAGTCCTAGCTCTACCAGGTGCTCAAAGTTCAATACACTGTGGTCACTCATTCCCAAGGGCACTTCCATCTTAACTTCTCTTATATCCCACTCATTTAGGGTAAATATCAAATCAAGCATTGCTGGTTCATCTTCTCCTCTCATTCTTGTTGGTTCTTTGATGTGCTGGCTTAGAAAGTTTCTTGTTGCCACGTCCAGCAGCTTAGCCCTCCATGTTTCTGGTCCTCCATGCGGGTCTCTGTTCTTCCAATCTATCTTCCCATGGTTGAAGTCTCCTGTAATTAGTAGTCCAGATTCATTCCTGCTAGCAACAGAAGCTGCTCTTTCTATTATGTTAATGGTGGCCATGTTGTTTCTATCATATTCCTGTCTAGGTCTTCTGTCATTTGGTGGTGGATTATATATGACTATGACTATAATTTTTTTCCCTCCATTTGTTACGGTACCTGCTATGTAGTCACTGAAACCTTCACAGCCCTGAATATCCATCTCCTCAAAATCCCAGCCTTTTCTTACCAGCAGAGCTACACCACCCCCACCTCATCCTTCCCTCTCTTTCCTCATAACAACACACACACACACACACGTGTGTGTGTGTGTGTGTGTGTGTGTTGTGTGTGTGTGTGTGTGTGTGTGTGTGTGTGTGGTCCCGTGTGTGTGTGTGTGTGTGTGTGTGTGTGTGTGTGTGTGTGTGTGTGTGTGTGTGTGTGTGTGTGTGTGTGTGTGTGTGTGTGTGTGTGTATTCTCACCTGGTTCTGTTTGCAGGGGTTGAGCTCTGGCTCTTTGGTCCCGCCTCTGTGTGTGTGTGTGTGTATGTGTGTGTGTGTGTGTGTGTGTGTGTGTGTGTGTGTGTGTGTGTGTGTGTGTGTGTGTGTGTGTGTTTTATCCATATATTTACTATATGTATCTGCAGAATCGAGTTATTAGCTCTTGGACCCCGCCTATCAAATAAATGTATTTATCCTTTTATATCTACTACATCTATTTCTCTCTAACTAACACACACACAAACACACACACACACACACATACACACACACACACACACACACAAACTGGAGGCCTAGCGTCTAAATGGAGAGAGTTCGATGGTTATAATCCTAATGGTCCCCGATCGAATCCCGGTTGATGCAATAGCAAATCGAAAGATATTCTTTAACCTGATTCTACTGTTCGCCTAGCACAAATGTATCCATCATTGTATCCATCTATCTATCTACTTATATCTGTCAATCCATCAATCTATCTTCCCATTAAACCAACCATTTATCATTATATACATCTATCTATCCATGTATCCGTCCACAAACTCATCTTTCTATCCATCCATCTAGTCATCTGTCTTTCCGTCCATCAACTCATCTATGCATCCGTCTATCCGTCAACATATATATTTAGCAATCAATGTATCCATCCATCTATCTACCTATATAAATTTTCCATTAATCTATCCATTTATCATAACCATCTATCAACACCCTCCCCACTCCCTCTCCTATTTTACTACCAAACTCCCTCCTCTCCTTCTGGCACCTTCTCCTTCCCTTTTCCTCCCTCTCATAAACCTGCTCATCCTCCATCATTCTGCCCTTCCCACTCCTATCCCATCCCGCCCTTCCCATCGTCTTCCCTCTCGCCGCAGATCCATCCCTTCGTTCTCATTACTTCCGCCGCTTCTCACTCTCGCCCTTCCCTCCGTTTTTCCTCCCTCCCGTTCCTAGTCCTTTAGTCCGTTGAGCCTATGCATCACTCTCTTTAACCTGTGCATTATCCTCTTGAGCCACTGCATCACTCTCTTAAGCCTCTGCATCTCTCTCTTTAGCCTCTGCATCACTCTCTTTAGCCTCTGCATCCCTCTCTGGAGCATCAGCATCCCTCTCTTGACCCTCTACATCACTCTCTACAGCCTCTGAATCACTCTCATAAGCCTCTGCTTCCATCTCTTGATCCTCTGCATCACTCTCTTGAGCCTCTGCATCACTCTCTTCAGCCTCTGCATCACTCTCCTGAGCCTCTGCATCACTCTCTTAAGCCTCTGCATCTCTCTCTTCAGCCTCTGCATCACTCTCTTTAGCCTCTGCATCCCTCTCTGGAGCCTCAGCATCCCTCTCTTGAGCCTCTGCATCACTCTCTTGAGCCTCTGCATAACTCTCTCTAGAGCCTCTGCATCACTCTCAAAAGCTTCTGCTTTCCTCTCTTGATCCTCTGCATCACTCTCTTGAGCCTCTGCATCACTCTCTTGATCCTCTGCATCACTCTCTTGAGCCTCTGCATCACTCTCTTCAGCCTCTGCATCACTCTCTTGAGCCTCTGCATCACTCTCCTGAGCCTCTGCATCACTCTCTTAAGCCTCTGCATCCCTCTTTTGATCCTCTGCATCACTCTCTTGAGCCTCTGCATCATTCTCTAGAGCCTCTTCATCCCTCTCTTAAGCCTCTACATCACTCTTTTGAGCCTCTGCATCCCTCTCTTAAGCCTCTACATCGCTCTCTGGAGCCTCTGCATCTCTCTCTGGAGCCTCAGCATCCCTCTCTTGAGCCTCTGCAGCACTCTCTTGAGCCTCTTCATCATTCTCCTAAGCCTCTGCATCCCTCTCCTAAGCCTCTGCATCACTCTCTTGAGCCTTTAAATCCCTCTCTTGAACTTCTGCAACCCTCTCATGAGCCTGTGCATCACTCTCAAGAGACTCTGCATCCCTCTTTTGTGCCTCTGCATCCCTCACTTGAGCCTCTGCATCCCTCTCTTGGGCCTCTGCATCCCTCTCTTAAGCCTCTGCATCACTCTCTTAAGCCTCTGCATCACTCTCGTAAGCCTCTGAATCCCTCTCTTGAGCCTCTGCATCACTCTTTTGAGCCTCTTCATCACCCTCTTAAGCCTCTGCATCCCTATTTTGAGCCTCTGCATCACTTTATTAAGCCTCAGCATCCCTTTCATGAGCCTCGTCATCCCTCTCTTGAACTCCTCCATCGTCTCATGAGCCTCTGCATCTCTCTCTGGAGCCTCAGCATCCCTCTCTTGACCCTCTGCGTCACTCTCTAGAGCCTCTGCATCACTCTCATAAGCCTCTGCTTCCATCTCTTATCCTCTGCATCACTCTCTAGAGCCTCTGCATCACTCTCTTGATCATCTGCATCACTCTCTTGAGCCTCTGCATCACTCTCTTCAGCCTCTGCATCACTCTCCTGAGCCTGTGCATCACTCTCTTAAGCCTCTGCATCTCTCTCTTCAGCCTCTGCATCACTCTCTTTAGCCTCTGCATCCCTCTCTGGAGCCTCAGCATCCCTCTCTTGAGCCTCTGCATCACTGTCTTGAGCCTCTGCATCACTCTCTAGAGCCTCTGTATCACTCTCATAAGCATCTGCTTCCTTCTCTTGATCCTCTGCATCACTCTCTTGAGCCTCTGCATCACTCTCTTGATCCTCTGCATCACTCTCTTGAGCCTCTGCATCACTCTCTTCACCCTCTGCATCACTCTCTTGAGCCTCTGCATCACTCTCCTGAGCCTCTGCATCACTCTCTTGAGCCTCTGCATCATTCTCTAGAGCCTCTGCATCCCTCTCTTAAGACTCTACATCACTCTTTTGAGCCTCTGCATCCCTCTCTTAAGCCTCTACATCGCTCTCTGGAGCCTCTGCATCTCTCTCTGGAGCCTCAGCATCCCTCTCTCGAGCCTCTGCAGCACTCCCTTGAGCCTCTTCATCATTCTTCTGAGCCTCTGCATCCCTCTCCTAAGCCTCTGCATCACTCTCTTGAGCCTCTGAATCTCTCTCTTGAACTCCTGCAACCCTCTCATGTGCCTCTGCATCACTCTCAAGAGACTCTGCATCCCTCTTTTGTGCCTCTGCATCCCTCACTTGAGCCTCTGCATCCCTCTCTTGGGCCTCTGCATCCCTCTCTTAAGCCTCTGCATCACTCTCTTAAGCCTCTGCATCACTCTCGTAAGCCTCTGAATCACTCTCTTGAGACTCTGCATCACTCTCTTGAGCCAATGCATCCCTCTGTTGAGCCTCTGCATCACTCTCTTGAGCTTCTGCATCACTCTCTTGAGCCTCTGCATTATTCTCTTGAGCCTCTGCATCCCTCTCTTAAGCCTCTACACCACTCTCTTAAGTCTCTGCATCACTCTCGTAAGCCTCAGTATCTTTCTCTTGAACCTCTGCATCCCTCTCCTGAGCCTCTCCATCACTCTCTTCGGCCTCTGCATCCCTCTCTTGAGCCTCTGCATCATTCTCTTAGACCTCTGCATCACTCTCTTGAGCCTCTGCATCACTCTCTTAAGCCTCTACCTCCCCCTTTTGAGCCTCTGCATCACTCTCTTGAGCCTCTGCATCACTTTCTTGAGCCTCTGCATCACTCTCTTGAGCCTCTGCATCACTCTCTTAAGCCTCTGCATCCCTCTCTTGATCCTCTGCAGCACTCTCGTAAGCCTCCGCAGCACTCTCTTAAGCCTCTGCATCACTCTCTTCGGCCTCTGCATCACTATCTTAAGCCTGTGCTTCCCTCTCTTGATCCTCTGCATCACTCTCTTGAGCCTCTGCATCACTCTCTTAAGCCTCTGCACCACTCTCCTGAGCCTCTGCATCACTCTCTTGAACCTCTGCATCACTCTTTTGTGCCTCTGCATCTCTCTCTTGATCCTCTGCATCACTCTCTTGAGCCTCTGCATCATTCTCTTGAGCCTCTGCATCCCTCTCTTAAGCCTCTACATCATTCTCATGAGCATCTGCATTACTCTCTTGAGCCTCTGCATCACTCTCTTAAGCCTCTGCATCTCTCTCTTCAGCCTCGGCATCACTCTCTTTAGCCTCTGCATCACTCTCTTGAGCCTCTGCATCATTCTCTTGAGCCTCTGCATCCCTCTCTTAAGGCTCTGCATCACTCTCTTGAGCCTCTGCATCCCTCTCTTTAGCCTATGCATCACTCGCTTAAGCCTCTGCCTCTTTCTCTTGAGGCTCTGCATTACTCCCAAGAGCCTCTGCATCCCTCTCTTGAGCCTCTGCATCCCTCTCTTGAGCCCCTGCATCCCTCTCTTGAGCCTCTGCATCCCTCTCTTGAGCCTCTGCATCCCTCACTTAACCCTCTGCATCACTCTCTTCAACCTCTTCATCACTCTCTTAGGCCTCTGCATCTCTCTCTTCAGCCTCGGCATCACTCTCTTTAGCCTCTGCATCACTCTCTTGAGCCTCTGCATCATTCTCTTGAGCCTCTGCATCCCTCTCTTAAGGCTCTGCATCACTCTCTTGAGCCTCTGCATAACTCTCTTGGGTCTCTGCATCCCTCTCTAGAGCTTCTGCATCCCTCTCTTGAGCCTCTGCAACACTCTCTTCAGCCTCTGCATCTCTCTCTTAAGCCTCTGAATCCCTCTCTTGAGCCGCTGAATCCCTCTCTTGAGCCTCTGCATCACTCTCTTCATCCTCTGCATTCCTCTCTTGAGCATCTGCATCACTCTCTTGGGCCCCTGCATCCCTCTCTTGAGCCTCTGCATCACTCTTTTGAGCCTCTTCATCACCCTCTTAAGCCTCTGCATCCCTATTTTGAGCCTCTGCATCACTTTATTAAGCCTCAGCATCCCTTTCTTGAGCCTCGGCATCCCTCTCTTTAACTCCTCCATCTTCTCATGAGCCTCTGCATCCCTCTCTTGAGCCTTGGCATCACTCTCTTAAGCCTCTGCATCCCTCTCTTGAGCCTTTGCATCACTCTCGTATGCCTCTGTATCACTCTCTTGAGCCTCTGCATAACTCTCTTGAGTCTCTGCATCTCTCTCTTGAGCCTCTGCATCCGTCTCTTGAACTCCTGCATCCCTCTCATGAGCCTCTGCATCCCTCTCTTGAGCCTTTGCATCACTCTCTTAAGCCTCTGCATCCCTCTCTTGAGCCCCTGCATCCCTCTCTTGACCCACTGCAACGCTCCCTTGAGCCTCTGCATCCCTCTCCTAAGCCTCTACACCATTCTCTTAAGCCTCTGCATCACTTTCTTGAGCCTCTGCATCACTCTCTTGAGCCTCTGCATCACTCTCGTAAGCCTCTGCATCCCTCTCATAAGCCTCTGCAACACTCTCGTTAGCCTCTGCATCACTCTTTTAAGCCTCTGCATCCCTCTCATGATCCTCTGCAGCACTCTCGTAAGCCTCCGCATCACTTTCTCAAGCCTCTGCATCACTCTCGTCGGCCTCTGCATAACTATCTTAAGCCTGTGCTTCCCTCTCTTGATCCTCTGCCTCACACTCTTGAGCCTCTGCATCATTCTCTTGAGCCTCTGCATCCCTCTCTTAAGCCTCTACATCATTCTCATGAGCATCTGCATTACTCTCTTGAGCCTCTGCATTACTCTCTTAAGCCTCTGCATCTCTCTCTTCAGCCTCGGCATCACTGTCTTTAGCCTCTGCATCCCTCTCTGGAGCCTCAGCATCCCTCTCTTGAGCATCTTAAGCACTCTCTTGAGCCTCTGCATCATTCTCTTGAGCCTCTGCATCCCTCTCTTAAGCCTTTGCATCACTCTCTTGAGCCTCTGCATCCTTCTCTTTAGCCTTTGCATCACTCGCTTAAGCCTCTGCATCTTTCTCTTGAGGCTCTGCATCACTCGGAAGAGCCTCTGCATCCCTCTCTTGAGCCTCTGCATCCCTCTCTTGAGCCCCTGCATCCCTCTCTTGAGCCTCTGCATCCCTCTCTTGAGCCTCTGCATCCCTCACTTAAGCCTCTGCATCACTCTCTTCAACCTCTTCATCACTCTCTTGAGCCTCTGCATCCCCTCTCTTAAGCCTCTGCATCATTTTCTTAAGCCTCTGCATCACTCTCTTCAGCTTCTGCATCATTCTCTTGAGCCTCTACATCCCTCACTTGAGCCTCTGCATCACTCTCTTGAGCCTCTGCATAACTCTCTTGGGCCTCTGCATCCCTCTCTAGAGCTTCTGCATCCCTCTCTTGAGCCTCTGCAACACTCTCTTGAGCCTCTGCATCTCTCTCGTAAACCTCTGAATCCCTCTCTTGAGCCTCTGAATCCCTCTCTTGGGCCTCTGCATCACTCTCGTAAGCCTCTGCATCACTCTCTTGAGCCTCTGCATAACTCTCTTGAGTCTCTGCATCACTCTCTTTAGCCTCTGCATCCCTCTCTTGAACTCCTGCATCCCTCTCATGAGCCTTTGCATCCCTCTCTTGAGCCTTTACATCACTCTCTTAAGCCTCTGCATCCCTCTCTTGAGCCCAAGCATCCCTCTCTTGAGCCACTGCATCGCTCTCTTGAGCCTCTGCATCCCTCTCTTAAGCCTCTACACCACTCTCTTCAGCCTCTGCATCACTCTCTTTAGCCTCTGCATCCCTCTCTGGAGCCTATGCATCCCTCTCTTGAGCCTCTGCATCACTCACTTGAGCCTCTGCATCATTCACTAGAGCCTCTGCATCACTCTCATAAGCCTCTGCTTCCCTCTGCATCACTCTCTTGAGCCTCTGCATCACTCTCCTGAGCCTCTGCATCACTCTCTTAAGCCTCTGCATTATCTCTTGATCCTCTGCATCACTCTCTTCAGCTTCTGCATCACTCTCTTCAACCTCTGCATCACTCTCCTGAGCCTCTGCATCACTCTCTTAAGCCTCTGCATCTCTCTCATCAGCCTCTGCATCACTCTCTTAAGCCTCTGCATCCCTCTCTGGAGCCTCAGCATCCCTCTCTTGAGCCTCTGCATCACTCTCTTGAGCCTCTGCATCACTCTCTAGAGCCTCTGCATCACTCTAATAAGCCTCTGCTTCCCTCTCTTGATCCTCTGCATCACTCTCTTGAGCCTCTGCATCACTCTCTTGATCCTCTGCATCACTCTCTTGATCCTCTGCATCACTCTCTTCAGCCTCTGCATCACTCTCTTCAGCCTCTGCATCACTCTCCTGAGCCTCTGCATCACTCTCTTAATCCTCTGCATCCCTCTTTTGATCCTCTGCATCACTCTCTTCAGCCTCTGCATCACTCTCCTGAGCCTTTGCATCACTCGCTTAAGCCTCTGCATCTTTCTCCTGAGGCTCTGCATTACTCGCAAGAGCCTCTGCATCCCTCTCTTGAGCCTCTGCATCCCTCTCTTGAGCCCTTGCATTCCTCTCTTGAGCCTCTGCATCCCGCTCTTGAGCCTCTGCATCCCTCACTTAAGCCTCTGCATCACTCTCTTCAACCTCTTCATCACTCTCTTGAGCCTCTGCATCCACTCTCTTAAGCCTCTGCATCACTCTCTTGAGCTTCTGCATCACTCTCTTGAGCCTCTACATCCCTCACTTGAGCCTCTGCATCACTCTCTTGAGCCTCTGCATAACTCTCTTGAGCCTCTGCATCACTCTCTTGCCTCTGCATCCCTCTCTTGAGCCTCTGCAACACTCTCTTCAGCCTCTGCATCTCTCTCTTAAGCCTCTGAATCCCTCTCTTGAGCCTCTGAATTCCTCTCTTGAGCCTCTGCATCACTCTCGTAAGCCTCTGCATCACTCTCTTGAGCCTCTGCATAACTCTCTTGAGTCTCTGCATCATTCTCTTGAGCCTCTGCATCCCTCTCTTAAGCCTCTACATCATTCTCATGAGCATCTGCATTACTCTCTTGAGCCTCTGCATTACTCTCTTAAGCCTCTGCATCTCTCTCTTCAGCCTCGGCATCACTCTCTTTAGCCTCTGCATCCCTCTCTGGAGCCTCAGCATCCCTCTCTTGAGCATCTTCAGCACTCTCTTGAGCCTCTGCATCATTCTCTTGAGCCTCTGCATCCCTCTCTTAAGCCTTTGCATCACTCTCTTGAGCCTCTGCATCCTTCTCTTTAGCCTTTGCATCACTCGCTTAAGCCTCTGCATCTTTCTCTTGAGGCTCTGCATCACTCGCAAGAGCCTCTGCATCCCTCTCTTGAGCCTCTGCATCCCTCTCTTGAGCCCCTGCATCCCTCTCTTGAGCCTCTGCATCCCTCTCTTGAGCCTCTGCATCCCTCACTTAAGCCTCTGCATCACTCTCTTCAACCTCTTCATCACTCTCTTGAGCCTCTACATCCCTCACTTGAGACTTGAGCCTCTGCATCACTCTCTTGAGCCTCTGCATAACTCTCTTGGGCCTCTGCATCCCTCTCTAGAGCTTCACCATCCCTCTCTTGAGCCTCTGCAACACTCTCTTCAGGCTCTGCATCTCTCTCGTAAACCTCTGAATCCCTCTCTTGAGCCTCTGAATCCCTCTCTTGAGCCTCTGCATCACTCTCGTAAGCCTCTGCATCACTCTCTTGAGCCTCTGCATAACTCTCTTAAGTCTCTGCATAATTCTCTTGAGCCTCTGCATCCCTCTCGTAAGCCTCTACATCATTCTCATGAGCATCTGCATTACTCTCTTGAGCCTCTGCATTACTCTCTTAAGCCTCTGCATCTCTCTCTTCAGCCTCGGCATCACTCTCTTTAGCATCTGCATCCCTCTTTGGAGCCTCAGCATCCCTCTCTTGAGCATCTTAAGCACTCTCTTGAGCCTTTGCATCACTCTCTTAAGCCTCTGCATCTCTCTCTTGAGCCATTGCATCACTCTCGTAAGCCTCTGTATCACTCTCTTGAGCCTCTGCATAACTCTCTTGAGTCTCTGCATCTCTCTCTTGAGCCTCTGCATCCCTCTCTCGAACTCCTGCATCCCTCTCATGAGCCTCTGCATCCCTCTCTTGAGCCTTTGCATCACTCTCGTAAGCCTCTGCATCCCTCTCTTGAGCCCCTGCATCCCTCTCTTGACCCACTGCAACGCTCTCTTGAGCCTCTGCATCCCTCTCCTAAGCCTCTACACCATTCTCTTAAGCCTCTGCATCACTTTCTTGAGCCTCTGCATCACTCTCTTGAGCCTCTGCATCACTCTCTTGAGCCTCTGCATCCCTCTCATAAGCCTCTGCAACACTCTCGTTAGCCTCTGCATCACTCTTTTAAGCCTCTGCATCCCTCTCATGATCCTCTGCAGCACTCTCGTAAGCCTCCGCATCACTTTCTTAAGCCTCTGCATCACTCTCGTCGGCCTCTGCATCACTATCTTAAGCCTGTGCTTCCCTCTCTTCATCCTCTGCATCACTCTCTTCAGCCTCTGCATCACTCTCTTAAGCCTCTGCACCACTCTCAAGAGCCTTTGCATTACTCTCTTGAACCTCTGCATCACTCTTTTAAGCCTCTGCATCTCTCTCTTGATCCTCTGCCTCACTCTCTTGAGCCTCTGCATCATTCTCTTGAGCCTCTGCATCCCTCTCTTATCTCTCATTCTCATGAGCCTCTGCATCCCTCTCTTGAGCCTCTGCATCATCTCTCTTGAGCCTCTGCATCACTCTCTCTGCACCCCTCTCTGGAGCCTCAGCATCCCTCTCTTGAGCCTCTCTGAGCCTCTGCATCACTCTCTTGAGCCTCTGCATCCTTCTCTTTAGCCTTTGCATCACTCGTTTAAGCCTCTGCATCTTTTTCTTGAGGCTCTGCATCACTCGCAAGAGCCTCTGCATCCCTCTCTTGAGCCTCTGCATCCCTCTCTTGAGTCCCTGCATCCCTCTCTTGAGCCTCTGCATCCCTCTCTTGAGCCTCTGCATCCCTCACTTAAGCCTCTGCATCACTCTCTTCAACCTCTTCATCACTCTCTTGAGCCTCTGCATCCCCCTCTCTTAAGCCTCTGCATCACTTTCTTAAGCCTCTGCATCACTCTCTTCAGCTTCTGCATCACTCTCTTGAGCCTCTGCATCACTCTCTTGAGCCTCTGCATAACTCTCTTGAGTCTCTGCATCACTCTCTTGAGCCTCTGCATCCCTCTCTTGAACTCCTGCATCCCTCTCATGAGCCTCTGCATCCCTCTCTTGAGCCTTTGCATCACTCTCTTAAGCCTCTGCATCCGTCTCTTGAGCCCAAGCATCCCTCTCTTGAGCCACTGGATCGTTCTCTTGAGCCTCTGCATCCCTCTCTTAAGCCTCTACACCACTCTCTTCAGCCTCTGCATCACTCTCTTTAGCCTCTGCATCCCTCTCTGGAGCCTATGCATCCCTCTCTTGAGCCTCTGCATCACTCACTTGAGCCTCTGCATCACTCTCTAGAGCCTCTGCATCACTCTCATAAGCCTCTGCTTCCATCTCTTGATCCTCTGCATCACTCTCTTCAGCATCTGCATCACTCTCTTCAACCTCTGCATCACTCTCCTGAGCCTCTGCATCACTCGCTTAAGCCTCTGCATCTCTCTCATCAGCCTCTTCATCACTCTCTTAAGCCTCTGCATCCCTCTCTGGAGCCTCAGCATCCCTCTCTTGAGTCTCTGCATCACTCTCTTGAGCCTCTGCATCACTCTCTTGAGCCTCTGCATCACTCTAATAAGCCTCTGCTTCCCTCTCTTGATCCTCTGCATCACTCTCTTGAGCCTCTGCATCACTCTCTTGATCCTCTGCATCACTCTCTTGATCCTGTGCATCACTCTCTTCAGCCTCTGCATCACTCTCTTCAGCCTCTGCATCACTCTCCTGAGCCTCTGCATCACTCTCTTAAGCCTCTGCATCCCTCTTTTGATCCTCTGCATCACTCTCTTCAGCCTCTGCATCACTCTCCTGAGCCTTTGCATCACTCGCTTAAGCCTCTGCATCTTTCTCTTGAGGCTCTGCATCACTCGCAAGAGCCTCTGAATCCCTCTCTTGAGCCTCTGCATCCCTCTCTTGAGCCCTTGCATTCCTCTCTTGAGCCTCTGCATCCCTCTCTTGAGCCTCTGCATCATTCTCATAAGCCTCTGCTTCCATCTCTTGATCCTCTGCATCACTCTCTAGAGCCTCTGCATCACTCTCTTGATCATCTGCATCACTCTCTTGACTGCATCACTCTCTTGAGCCTCTGCATCACTCTCTTCAGCCTCTGCATCACTCTCTTGAGCCTCTGCATCACTCTCCTGAGCCTCTGCATCACTCTCTTAAGCCTCTGCATTACTCTTTTGATCCTCAGCATCACTCTCTTGAGCCTCTGCAACATTCTCTAGAGCCTCTGCATCTCTCTCTTAAGCCTCTACATCACTCTTTTGAGCCTCTGCATCCCTCTCTTAAGCCTCTACATCGCTCTCTGAAGCCTCTGCATCTCTCTCTGGAGCCTCAGCATCCCTCTCTTGAGCCTCTGCAGCACTCTCTTGAGCCTCTTCATCATTCTCCTGAGCCTCTGCATCCCTCTCCGAAGCCTCTGCTTCACTCTCTTGAGCCTCTGAATCCCTCTCTTGAACTCCTGCTACCCTCTCATGTGCCTCTGCATCACTCTCAAGAGACTCTGCATCCCTCTTTTGTGCCTCTGCATCCCTCACTTGAGCCTCTGCATCCCTCTCTTGGGCCTCTGCATCCCTCTCTTAAGCCTCTGCATCACTCTCTTAAGCCTCTGCATCACTCTCGTAAGCCTCTGAATCACTCTCTTGAGACTCTGCATCACTCTCTTGAGCCCCGGCATCCCTCTGCTGAGCCTCTGCATCACTCTCTTGAGCCTCTGCATCACTCTCTTGAGCCTCTGCATCATTCTCTTGAGCCTCTGCATCCCTCTCTTGAACTCATGCTTCCCTCTCATGAGCCCTTGCATCCCTCTCTTGAGCCACTGCATCGCTCTCTTGAGCCTCTGCATCCCTCTCTTAAGCCTCTACACCACTCTCTTAAGCCTCTGCATCACTCTCGTAAGCCTCAGCATCATTCTCTTGAGCCTCTGCATCCCTCTCCTGAGCCTCTCCATCACTCTCTTCGGCCTCTGCATCCCTCTCTTGAGCCTCTGCATCATTCTCTTAGACCTCTGCATCACTCTCTTGAGCCTCTGCATCACTCTCTTAAGCCTCTACCTCCCTCTTTTGAGCCTCTGCATCACTCTCTTGAGCCTCTGCATCACTCTCTTAAGCCTCTGCATCCCTCTGTTAAGCCTCTGCATCACTCTCTTGAGCCTCTGCATCACTTTCTTGAGCCTCTGCATCACTCTATTGAGCCTCTGCATCACTCTCTTGAGCCTCTGCATCCCTCTCATAAGCCTCTGCAACACTCTCGTCAGCCTCTGCATCACTCTCTTAAGCCTCTGCATCCCTCTCTTGATCCTCTGCAGCACTCTCGTAAGCCTCCGCAGCACTCTCTTAAGCCTCTGCATCACTCTCTTCGGCCTCTGCATCACTATCTTAAGCCTGTACTTCCCTCTCTTGATCCTCTGCATCACTCTCTTAAGCCTCTGCACCACTCTCCTGAGCCTCTGCATCACTCTCTTGAACCTCTGCATCACTCTTTTAAGCCTCTGCATCTCTCTCTTGATCCTCTGCATCACTCTCTTGAGCCTCTGCATCATTCTGTTGAGCCTCTGCATCCCTCTCTTAAGCCTCTACATCATTCTCATGAGCATCTGCATTACTCTCTTGAGCCTCTGCATCACTCTCTTAAGCCTCTGCATCTCTCTCTTCAGCCTCAGCATCACTCTCTTTAGCCTCTGCATCACTCTCTTGAGCCGCTGCATCATTCTCTTGAGCCTCTGCATCCCTCTCTTAAAGCTCTGCATCACTCTCTGGAGCCTCTGCATCCCTCTCTTTAGCCTATGCATCACTCGCTTAAGCCTCTGCATCTTTCTCTTGAGGCTCTGCATTACTCCCAAGAGCCTCTGCATCCCTCTCTTGAGCGTCTGCATCCCTCTCTTGAGCCCCTGCATCCCTCTCTAGAGCCTCTGCATCCCTCTCTTGAGCCTCTGCATCCCTCACTTAACCCTCTGCATCACTCTCTTCAACCTCTTCATCACTCTCTTAAGCCTCTGCATCACTCACTTGAGCCTCTGCATCACTCTCTTGAGCCTCTGCCTAACTCTCTTGGGTCTCTGCATCCCTCTCTAGAGCTTCTGCATCCCTCTCTTGAGCCTCTGCAACACTCTCTTCAGCCTCTGCATCTCTCTCTTAAGCCTCTGAATCCCTCTCTTGTGCCGCTGAATCCCTCTCTTGAGCCTCTGCATCACTCTCTCGAGCCTATGCATCACTCTCTTCATCCTCTGCATTTCTCTGTTGAGCATCTGCATCACTCTCTTGGGCCCCTGCATCCCTCTCTTGAGCCTCTGCATCACTCTTTTGAGCCTCTTCATCACCCTCTTAAGCCTCTGCATCCCTATTTTGAGCCTCTGCTTCTCTTTATTAAGCCTCAGCATCCCTTTTTTGAGCCTCGGCATCCCTCTCTTTAACTCCTCCATCTTCTCATGAGCCTCTGCATCCCTCTCCTGAGCCTTTGCATCACTCTCTTTATCCTCTGCATCCCACTCTTGAGCCTTTGCATCACTCTCGTAAGCCTCTGCATCAGTCTCTTGAGCCTCTGCATAACTCTCTTGAGTCTCTGCATCTCTCTCTTGAGCCTCTGCATCCCTCTCTTGAACTCCTGCATCCCTCTCATGAGCCTCTGCATCCCTCTCTTGAGCCTTTGCATCACTCTCTTAAGCCTCTGCATCCCTCTCTTGAGCCCCTACATCCCTCTCTTGACCCATTGCATTGCTCTCTTGAGCCTCTGCATCCCTCTCCTAAGCCACTACACCACTCTCCTAAGCCTCTGCATCACTTTCTTGAGCCTCTGCATCACTCTCTTGAGCCTCTGCATCCCTCTCATAAGCCTCTGCAACACTCTCGTCAGCCTCTGCATCACTCTTTTAAGCCTCTGCATCCCACTCATGATCCTCTGCAGCACTCTCGTAAGCCTCCGCATCACTTTCTTAAGCCTCTGCATCACTCTCGTCGGCCTCTGCATCACTCTCTTAAGCCTGTGCTTCACTTTCTTAAGCCTCTGCATCACTCTCTTCGGCCTCTGCATCACTCTCTTAAGCCTCTGCACCACTCTCAAGAGCCTTTGCATTACTCTCTTGAATCTCTGCATCACTCTTTTAAGCCTGTGCATCTCTCTCTTGATCCTCTGCCTCACTCTCTTGAGCCTCTGCATCATTCTCTTGAGCCTCTGCATCCCTCTCTTAAGCCTCTACATCATTCTCATGAGCATCTGCATTACTCTCTTCAGCCTCTGCATTACTCTCTTAAGCCTCTGCATCTCTCTCTTCAGCCTCGGCATCACTCTCTTTAGCCTCTGCACCCCTCTCTGGAGCCTCAGCATCCCTCTCTTGAGCATCTTCAGCACTCTCTTGAGCCTCTGCATCATTCTCTTGAGCCTCTGCATCCTTCTCTTTAGCCTTTGCATCACTCGCTTAAGCCTCTGCATCTTTTTCTTGAGGCTCTGCATCACTCGCAAGAGCCTCTGCATCCCTCTCTTGAGCCTCTGCATCCCTCACTTAACCCTCTGCATCACTCTCTTCAACCTCTTCATCACTCTCTTAAGCCTCTGCATCACTCACTTGAGCCTCTGCATCACTCTCTTGAGCCTCTGCATAACTCTCTTGGGTCTCTGCATCCCTCTCTAGAGCTTCTGCATCCCTCTCTTGAGCCTCTGCAACACTCTCTTCAGCCTCTGCATCTCTCTCTTAAGCCTCTGAATCCCTCTCTTGAGACGCTGAATCCCTCTCTTGAGCCTCTGCATCACTCTCTTCATCCTCTGCATTCCTCTGTTGAGCATCTGCATCACTCTCTTGGGCCCCTGCATCCCTCTCTTGAGCCTCTGCATCACTCTTTTGAGCCTCTTCATCACCCTCTTAAGCCTCTGCATCCCTATTTTGAGCCTCTGCATCTCTTTATTAAGCCTCAGCATCCCTTTCTTGAGCCTCGGCATCCCTATCTTTAACTCCTCCATCTTCTCATGAGCCTCTGCATCCCTCTATGGAGCCTCTGCATCTCTCTCTGGAGCCTCAGCATCCCTCTCTTGAGCCTCTGCATCCCTCTCTTAAGCCTCTACATCGCTCTCTGGAGCCTCTGCATCTCTCTCTGGAGCCTCAGCATCCCTCTCTTGAGCCTCTGCATACCTCTCCTAAGCCTCTGCATCATTCTCTTGAGCCTCTGATTCCCTCTCTTGAACTCTTGCAACCCTCTCATGAGCCTCTGCATCACTCTCAAGAGACTCTGCATCCCTCTTTTGTGCCTCTGCATCCCTCACTTGAGCCTCTGCATTCCTCTCTTGGGCCTCTGCATCCCTCTCTTAAGCCTCTGCATCACTCTCTTAAGCCTCTGCATCACTCTCGTAAGCCTCTGAATCACTCTCTTGAGACTCTGCATCACTCTCTTTAGCCGCTGAATCACTCTCTTGAGCCTCTGCATCACTCTCTCGAGCCTATGCATCACTCTCTTCATCCTCTTCATTCCTCTCTTGAGCATCTGCATCACTCTCTTGGGCCCCTGCATCCCTCTCTTGAGCCTCTGCATCACTCTTTTGAGCCTCTTCATCACCCTCTTAAGCCCCTGCATCCCTATTTTGAGCCTCTGCATCACTTTATTAAGCCTCAGCATCCCTTTCTTGAGCCTCGGCATCCCTCTCTTGAACTCCTCCATCTTCTCATGAGCCTCTGCATCCCTCTCTGGAGCCTCAGCATCCCTCTCTTGACCCTCTGCATCACTCTCTAGAGCCTCTGCATCATTCTCATAAGCCTCTGCTTCCATCTCTTGATCCTCTGCATCACTCTCTAGAGCCTCTGCATCACTCTCTTGATCATCTGCATCTCTCTCTTCAGCCTCTGCATCACTCTCTTTAGCCTCTGCATCCCTCTCTGGAGCCTCAGCATCCCTCTCTTGACCCTCTGCATCACTCTCTTGAGCCTCTGCTTCACTCTCTAGAGCCTCTGCATCACTCTCATAAGCCTCTGCTTCCCTCTCTTGATCCTCTGCATCACTCTCTTGAGCCTCTGCATCACTCTCTTCAGCCTCTGCATCACTCTCTTGAGCCTCTGCATCACTCTCCTTAGCCTCTGCATCACTCTCTTAAGCCTCTGCATCCCTCTTTTGATCCTCAGCATCACTCTCTTGAGCCTCTGCATCATTCTCTAGAGCCTCTGCATCCCTCTCTTAAGCCTCTACATCACTCTTTTGAGCCTCTGCATCCCTCTCTTAAGCCTCTACATCGCTCTCTGAAGCCTCTGCATCTCTCTCTGGAGCCTCAGCATCCCTCTCTTGAGCCTCTGCAGCACTCTCTTGAGCCTCTTCATCATTCTCCTGAGCCTCTGCATCCCTCTCCTAAGCCTCTGCATCACTCTCTTGAGCCTCTGAATCCCTCTCTTGAACTCCTGCTTCCCTCTCTTGAACCTCTGCATCACTCTTTTAAGCCTCTGCATCTCTCTCTTGATCCTCTGCCTCACTCTCTTGAGCCTCTGCATCATTCTCTTGAGCCTCTGCATCCCTCTCTTAAGCCTTTACATCATTCTCATGAGCATCTGCATTACTCTTTCAGCCTCTGCATTACTCTCTAAAGCCTCTGCATCTCTCTCTTCAGCCTCGGCATCACTCTCTTTAGCCTCTGCACCCCTCTCTGGAGGCTTAAGAGAGGGATGCAGAGACTCAAAAGAGTGATGCAGAGGCTCAAGAGAGGGATGCAGAGGCTCATGAGAGGGATGCTGAGGCTCAAGTGAGGGATGGAGAGGCTTAGGAGTATGATGCAGAGGCTGAAGAGAGAGATGCAGAGGCTAAGAAGAGTGATGCAGAGGCTCAAGAGAACGATGCAGAGGCTTAAGAGAGTGATGCAGAGGCTGAAGAGAGTGTTGCATCCCCCTCTGGAGCCTCAGCATCACTCTCTTGAGATTCTGCATCACTCTCTTGAGCCTCTGCATCCCTCTCTTGAGCCTCTGCCTAACTCTCTTGGGTCTCTGCATCCCTCTCTAGAGCTTCTGCATCCCTCTCTTGAGCCTCTGCAACACTCTCTTCAGCCTCTGCATCTCTCTCTTAAGCCTCTGAATCCCTCTCTTGTGCCGCTGAATCCCTCTCTTGAGCCTCTGCATCACTCTCTCGAGCCTATGCATCACTCTCTTCATCCTCTGCATTTCTCTGTTGAGCATCTGCATCACTCTCTTGGGCCCCTGCATCCCTCTCTTGAGCCTCTGCATCACTCTTTTGAGCCTCTTCATCACCCTCTTAAGCCTCTGCATCCCTATTTTGAGCCTCTGCTTCTCTTTATTAAGCCTCAGCATCCTTTTCTTGAGCCTCGGCATCCCTCTCTTTAACTCCTCCATCTTCTCATGAGCCTCTGCATCCCTCTCTTGAGCCTTTGCATCACTCTCTTTATCCTCTGCATCCCACTCTTGAGCCTTTGCATCACTCTCGTAAGCCTCTGCATCAGTCTCTTGAGCCTCTGCATAACTCTCTTGAGTCTCTGCATCTCTCTCTTGAGCCTCTGCATCCCTCTCTTGAACTCCTGCATCCCTCTCATGAGCCTCTGCATCCCTCTCTTGAGCCTTTGCATCACTCTCTTAAGCCTCTGCATCCCTCTCTTGAGCCCCTACATCCCTCTCTTGACCCATTGCATCGCTCTCTTGAGCCTCTGCATCCCTCTCCTAAGCCTCTAAACCACTCTCCTAAGCCTCTGCATCACTTTCTTGAGCCTCTGCATCACTCTCTTGAGCCTCTGCATCCCTCTCATAAGCCTCTGCAACACTCTCGTCAGCCTCTGCATCACTCTTTTAAGCCTCTGCATCCCACTCATGATCCTCTGCAGCACTCTCGTAAGCCTCCGCATCACTTTCTTAAGCCTCTGCATCACTCTCGTCGGCCTCTGCATCACTATCTTAAGCCTGTGCTTCCCTCTCTTGATCCTCTGCATCACTCTCTTCAGCCTCTGCATCACTCTCTTAAGCCTCTGCACCACTCTCAAGAGCCTTTGCATTACTCTCTTGAATCTCTGCATCACTCTTTTAAGCCTGTGCATCTCTCTCTTGATCCTCTGCCTCACTCTCTTGAGCCTCTGCATCATTCTCTTGAGCCTCTGCATCCCTCTCTTAAGCCTCTACATCATTCTCATGAGCATCTGCATTACTCTCTTCAGCCTCTGCATTACTCTCTTAAGCCTCTGCATCTCTCTCTTCAGCCTCGGTATCACTCTCTTTAGCCTCTGCACCCCTCTCTGGAGCCTCAGCATCCCTCTCTTGAGCATCTTCAGCACTCTCTTGAGCCTCTGCATCATTCTCTTGAGCCTCTGCATCCTTCTCTTTAGCCTTTGCATCACTCGCTTAAGCCTCTGCATCTTTTTCTTGAGGCTCTGCATCACTCGCAAGAGCCTCTGCATCCCTCTCTTGAGCCTCTGCATCCCTCACTTAACCCTCTGCATCACTCTCTTCAACCTCTTCATCACTCTCTTAAGCCTCTGCATCACTCACTTGAGCCTCTGCATCACTCTCTTGAGCCTCTGCATAACTCTCTTGGGTCTCTGCATCCCTCTCTAGAGCTTCTGCATCCCTCTCTTGAGCCTCTGCAACACTCTCTTCAGCCTCTGCATCTCTCTCTTAAGCCTCTGAATCCCTCTCTTGAGACGCTGAATCCCTCTCTTGAGCCTCTGCATCACTCTCTTCATCCTCTGCATTCCTCTGTTGAGCATCTGCATCACTCTCTTGGGCCCCTGCATCCCTCTCTTGAGCCTCTGCATCACTCTTTTGAGCCTCTTCATCACCCTCTTAAGCCTCTGCATCCCTATTTTGAGCCTCTGCATCTCTTTATTAAGCCTCAGCATCCCTTTCTTGAGCCTCGGCATCCCTATCTTTAACTCCTCCATCGTCTCATGAGCCTCTGCATCCCTCTATGGAGCCTCTGCATCTCTCTCTGGAGCCTCAGCATCCCTCTCTTGAGCCTCTGCATCCCTCTCTTAAGCCTCTACATCGCTCTCTTGAGCCTCTGCATACCTCTCCTAAGCCTCTGCATCATTCTCTTGAGCCTCTGATTCCCTCTCTTGAACTCTTGCAACCCTCTCATGAGCCTCTGCATCACTCTCAAGAGACTCTGCATCCCTCTTTTGTGCCTCTGCATCCCTCACTTGAGCCTCTGCATTCCTCTCTTGGGCCTCTGCATCCCTCTCTTAAGCCTCTGCATCACTCTCTTAAGCCTCTGCATCACTCTCGTAAGCCTCTGAATCACTCTCTTGAGACTCTGCATCACTCTCTTTAGCCGCTGAATCCCTCTCTTGAGCCTCTGCATCACTCTCTCGAGCCTATGCATCACTCTCTTCATCCTCTTCATTCCTCTCTTGAGCATCTGCATCACTCTCTTGGGCCCCTGCATCCCTCTCTTGAGCCTCTGCATCACTCTTTTGAGCCTCTTCATCACCCTCTTAAGCCTCTGCATCCCTATTTTGAGCCTCTGCATCACTTTATTAAGCCTCAGCATCCCTTTCTTGAGCCTCGGCATCCCTCTCTTGAACTCCTCCATCTTCTCATGAGCCTCTGCATCCCTCTCTGGAGCCTCAGCATCCCTCTCTTGACCCTCTGCATCACTCTCTAGAGCCTCTGCATCATTCTCATAAGCCTCTGCTTCCATCTCTTGATCCTCTGCATCACTCTCTAGAGCCTCTGCATCACTCTCTTGATCATCTGCATCACTCTCTTGAGCCTCTGCATCACTCTCTTCAGCCTCTGCATCCCTCTCTGGAGCCTCAGCATCCCTCTCTTGACCCTCTGCATCACTCTCTTGAGCCTCTGCTTCACTCTCTAGAGCCTCTGCATCACTCTCATAAGCCTCTGCTTCCCTCTCTTGATCCTCTGCATCACTCTCTTGAGCCTCTGCATCACTCTCTTCAGCCTCTGCATCACTCTCTTGAGCCTCTGCATCACTCTCCTTAGCCTCTGCATCACTCTCTTAAGCCTCTGCATCCCTCTTTTGATCCTCAGCATCACTCTCTTGAGCCTCTGCATCATTCTCTAGAGCCTCTGCATCCCTCTCTTAAGCCTCTACATCACTCTTTTGAGCCTCTGCATCCCTCTCTTAAGCCTCTACATCGCTCTCTGAAGCCTCTGCATCTCTCTCTGGAGCCTCAGCATCCCTCTCTTGAGCCTCTGCAGCACTCTCTTGAGCCTCTTCATCATTCTCCTGAGCCTCTGCATCCCTCTCCTAAGCCTCTGCATCACTCTCTTGAGCCTCTGAATCCCTCTCTTGAACTCCTGCTTCCCTCTCTTGAACCTCTGCATCACTCTTTTAAGCCTCTGCATCTCTCTCTTGATCCTCTGCCTCACTCTCTTGAGCCTCTGCATCATTCTCTTGAGCCTCTGCATCCCTCTCTTAAGCCTTTACATCATTCTCATGAGCATCTGCATTACTCTTTCAGCCTCTGCATTACTCTCTAAAGCCTCTGCATCTCTCTCTTCAGCCTCGGCATCACTCTCTTTAGCCTCTGCACCCCTCTCTGGAGGCTTAAGAGAGGGATGCAGAGACTCAAAAGAGTGATGCAGAGGCTCAAGAGAGGGATGCAGAGGCTCATGAGAGGGATGCTGAGGCTCAAGTGAGGGATGGAGAGGCTTAGGAGTATGATGCAGAGGCTGAAGAGAGAGATGCAGAGGCTAAGAAGAGTGATGCAGAGGCTCAAGAGAACGATGCAGAGGCTTAAGAGAGTGATGCAGAGGCTGAAGAGAGTGTTGCATCCCCCTCTGGAGCCTCAGCATCACTCTCTTGAGATTCTGCATCACTCTCTTGAGCCTCTGCATCCCTCTCTTGAGCCTCTGCATCATTCTCCTAAGCCTCTCCATCCCTCACTTGAGCCTCAGCATCCCTCTCATGAGCCTCTGCATCCCTCTCTTGAGCCTCTGCATCACTCTTTTGAGTCTCTGCATCCCTCTCTTAAGCCTCCAGAGAGGGGTGCAGAGGCTAAAGAGAGTGATGCCGAGGCTGAAGAGAGAGATGCAGAGGCTTTAGAGAGTAATGCAGAGGCTGAAGAGAGTAATGCAGATGCTCATGAGAATGATGTAAAGGCTTAAGAGAGGGATGCAGAGGCTCATGAGAGGGATGCTGAGGCTCAAGTGAGGGATGGAGAGGCTTAGGAGTATGATGCAGAGGCTGAAGAGAGAGATGCAGAGGCTAAGAAGAGTGATGCAGAGGCTCAAGAGAACGATGCAGAGGCTTAAGAGAGTGATGCAGAGGCTGAAGAGAGTGTTGCATCCCCCTCTGGAGCCTCAGCATCACTCTCTTGAGATTCTGCATCACTCTCTTGAGCCTCTGCATCCCTCTCTTGAGCCTCTGCATCATTCTCCTAAGCCTCTCCATCCCTCACTTGAGCCTCAGCATCCCTCTCATGAGCCTCTGCATCCCTCTCTTGAGCCTCTGCATCACTCTTTTGAGTCTCTGCATCCCTCTCTTAAGCCTCCAGAGAGGGATGCGGAGGCTCAAGCGAGTGATGCAGAGGCTGAAGAGAGAGATGCAGAGGCTTAAGAGAGTGATGCAGAGGCTCAAGAGAGTAATGCAGAAGCTCAAGAGAATGATGCCGAGGATTAAGAGAGGGATGCAAAGGCTTAAGAGATTGATGCAGAGGCTCAAGAGAGTGAGGCAGAGGCTCAAGAGAGTGATGCAGAGGCTCAAGAGAGTGATGTAGAGGCTCAAGAGAGTGATGCAGAGGCTCAAGAGAGTGATGCAGAGGATCATGCGAGTGATGCAGAGGCTAAAAAGAGTGATGAAGAGGCTTAAGAGATCAATGCAGAGGCTTAAGTGAGGGATGCAGAGGCTCAAGAGAGTGATGCAGAGGCTCAAGAGAGTGATGCAGATGCTTAGGAGAATGATGCAGAGGCTCAAGAGAGGGACGCAGAGGCTGAAGAGAGTGATGCAGATGCTCAAGAGAGGGATGCAGAGGATGAAGAGAGTGATGCAGAGGCTCGAGAGAGTGATGCAGAGGCTTGAGAGAGTGATGCAGAGGCTCAAGAGAGGGATCCAGAGGCTCTAGAGAGGGATGCAGAGGCTTAAAAGAGTGATGCAGAGTCTGAAGAGAGTGTTGCAGAGGCTCAAGAGAGAGATGCAGAGGCTCAAGAGAGTGATGCAGAGACTCAAGAGAGTTATGCAGTGGCTCAAGAGAGTGATGCAGAGGCTTAAGAGAGTGATGTAGAGGCTTAAGAGAGGGATGCGGAGCCTCAAGTGAGGGATGCAAAGGCTCAAGAGAGTGATTCAGAGGCTTAAGAGAGTGATGCAGAGGCTTAAGAGAGTGATGTAGAGGCTTAAGAGAGGCATGCAGAGGCTCAAGAGAGGGATGCAGAGGCTCAAGAGAGGAATGCAGGGGCTCAAGAGATGGATGCAGAGGCTCAAGTGGGAGATGCACAGGAACAAGAGAGGGATGCAGAGGCTGTTGAGAGTGACGCAGAGGCTCAAGAGAACTATGCAGAGGCTAAAGCGAGTGATGCAAAGGCTCAGGAGAAGGATGCAAAGGCCCATGAGAGGGATTCAGGAGTTCAAGAGAGTGATGCAGACGCTCAAGAAAGGGATGCAGAGGCTTAAGAAAGTGATGCAGAGGCTCAAAAAAGGGATGCAGAGGCTTCCCAGCAAACAATTTTAGGTTGCCACAACATATCTGGAAAGTATTTGAAAGGACTGGAAACGTTTGTTTTATCGTATCAGATACGATATTGTGTGTGGACTTAAATAGGTTTCCACAACTTATAACCAAAACCTTCGTATCTAACACTAACTTGAGATGTTGTGGCAACTTTACAATCCTAACATGAGTCATTCATAATCCATTCATATACCAATATGAATCTCTTGTGAAAGGTTTGAGCCTATAATCTGAACCCTTTTCACATTTTTGTGTTTACAGTTAAATTTATTGAAATTAAATTATATTATTTTATAATATATTATTATTTTTATTATATTTTATTTTATATTATATTAATATTTTCAATTTAAATATTAAAACCAATTTAAGGGTAAAAAAATCTAATAATTTATATTTCTTTTATTATTTACTAACAATTATAATTATTTACTAACGGAGAGAGGGTAGGCTGTACGGTGGAGAGTGGCGGCTGTGGCGGACAGTGGCGGCGGTGTGGACAGTGGCGGCAGGCGGACAGTGGCGGCGGGCGGACAGTGGCGGCTGTGGCGCACAGTGGCGGCGGTGGTGGACAGTGGCGGCAGGCGGACAGTGGCGGCAGGCGGACAGTGGCGGCGGGCGGACAGTGGTGGCAGTGGCGGATAGTGGCGGCGGGCGGACAGTGGCGGCGGTGGTGGGCAGTGGCGGCGGGCGGACAGTGGTGGCGGTGGCAGACAGTGGTGGCGGTGGTGAACAGTGGTGGCGGTGGCGGTCAGTGGCGGCAGGTGGACAGTGGCGGCGGGTGGACAGTGGCAGCGGGCAGACAGTAGTGGTGGTGGTGGACAGTGGCGGCGGGCGGACAGTGGTGGCGGTGGCGGACAGTGGTGGCGGTGGCGGACAGTGGTGGCGGTGGCGGACACTGGCGGCTGTGTCTGGCGGTGGCGGACAGTGGCGGCGGTGGCGGACAGTGGTGGCGGTGGCGGACAGTGGTGGCGGTGGCGGACAGTGGTGGCGGTGGCGGACAGTGGTGGCAGTGGCGGACAGTGGTAGTGGTGGCGGCGGGTGGACAGTGGCGGCGGGTGGACAGTGGTGGCGGTGGTGGACAGTGGTGGCGGTGGCGGACAGTGGTGGCGGTGGCGGACAGTGGTGGCGGTGGCGGACAGTGGTAGTGGTGGCGGACAGTGGCGGCGGGTGGACAGTGGCGGCGGGTGGACAGTGGTGGCGGTGGTGGACAGTGGTGGCGGTGGCGGACAGTGGTGGCGGTGGCGGACAGTGGTGGCGGTGGCGGACAGTGGTAGTGGTGGCGGACAGTGGCGGTGGTGGACAGTGGCGGCGGGTGGACAGTGGTGGCGGTGGTGGACAGTGGTGGCGGTGGCGGACAGTGGTGGCGGTGGCGGACAGTGGTGGTGGTGGCGGACAGTGGCGGCGGGTGGACAGTGGCAGCGGGCAGACAGTAGTGGCGGTGGCGGACAGTGGCGGCTGTGGCGGACAGTGGTGGCGGTGGCGGACAGTGGCGGCGGGTGGACAGTGGCGGCGGGTGGACAGTGGCAGCGGGCGGACAGTGGTGGCGGTGGCGGACAGTGGTGGCGGTGGCGGACACTGGCGGCGGGCGGACAGTGGTGGCGGTGGCGGACAGTGGCGGCGGTGGTGGACACTGGCGGCGGTGGTGGCGGGCGGACAGTGGTGGCGGTGGCGGACAGTGGTGGCGGTGGCGGACACTGGCGGCGGGCGGACAGTGGTGGCGGTGGCGGACAGTGGCGGCGGTGGCGGACACTGGCGGCTGTGTCTGGCGGTGGCGGACAGTGGCGGCGGTGGTGGCGGGCGGTAGTGGTGGGTGGTCGTGGGCGGTGGCGGGCGGTGGTGGGCGGCGGCGGCTGTGATGGGTGGTGGCGGCTGGTGGCGGTGGTGGTGGCGGCGGTGATGGCGGCTGGTGGTGGTGGTGGTGGCGGCTGGTGGCGGTGATGGTGGCTGGTGGTGGGCGGTGGCGGCTGGTGGTGGCTGCGGTGATGGGTGGTGGCGGTGGTGGTGGGTGGTGGTGGCGGTGGTGATGGGTGGCGGCGGCTGTGGTGGGTGGCGGCGGTGGCGGCGGTGATGGCGGGTGGTGGTGGTGGTGGTGGGTGGTGGTGGCGGCTGTGGTGGTGGCGGGTGGTGGGTGGCGGCTGGTGGTGGTGGGTGGTGGCGGTGGCGGCTGGTGGTGGCGGGTGGCGGCTGGTGGTGGTGGGTGGTGGCGGTGGCGCCTGGTGGTGGCGGCTGGTGGTGGGTGCTGGCGGTGGCGGCTGGTGGTGGCGGGTGGTGGTGGCGGCGGGTGGCGGCTGGTGGTGGTTGGTGGTCGCGGCTGGTGGTGGTGGGTGGCGGCTGGTGGTGGTGGGTGGTGGCGGGTGGCGGCTGGTGGTGGTGGCTGGTGGTGGTGGCTGGTGGTGGTGGCTGGTGGTGGTGGGTGACGGCTGGTGGTGGTGGGTGGTGGTGGCTGGTGGTGGCGGCTAGTGGTGGCGGGCGGCGGTGGTGGGTGGCGGCTGGTGGCGGTGGCGTGGCGGCTGGTGGTGGCGGTGGCGTGGCGGCTGGTGGTGGCGGTGGCGGCTGGTGGCGGCGGGTGGCGGCTGGTGGTGGTGGCGGGTGGTGGCGGTGGTGGGTGATGGCGGGTGGCGGCTGGTGGTGGTGGGTGGTAGTGGGTGGTGGCGGCGGTGGTGGGTAGTGGCGGCTGGTGGTGGTGGGTGGTTCTGGGTGGTGGTGGGTGGTGGCGGGTGGCGGCTGGTGGTGGTGGGTGGTTCTGGGTGGTGGTGGGTGGCGGCGGGTGGTGGCTGGTGGTGGTGGCGGGTGGTGGCTGGTGGTGGGTGGTGGCAGGTGGCGGCTGGTGGTGGGTGGCGGCTGGTGGTGGGTGGCGGCTGGTGGTGGGTGGTGGCGGGTGGCGGGTGGCGGCTGGTGGTGGGTGGTGGGTGGTGGCGGGTGGCGGCTGGTGGTGGGTGGTGGCGGGTGGCGGCTTGTGGTGGGTGGCGGCTGGTGGTGGGTGGTGGCGGCTGGTGGTGGGTGGTTGTGGTGGCGGCTGGTGGTGGGTGGTGGTGGTGGCGGGTGGCGGGTGGCGGCTGGTGGTGGGTGGCGGCTGGGGGCGGGTGGCGGCTGGTGGTGGGTGGTGGCGGCTGGTGGTGGGTGACGGCTGGTGGTGGCGGGTGGCGGCTGGTGGTGGGTGGCGGCTGGTGGTGGGTGGCGGGTGGTGGCGGGTGGTGGGTGGTTGCGGCTGGTGGTGGGTGGTGGCGGGTGGTGGCCGGTGGTGGGTGGCGGCTGGTGGTGGGTGGCGGCTGGTGGTGGGTGGTGGCGGGTGGTGGCGGGTGGCAGCTGGTGGTGGGTGGTGGCGGCTGGTGGTGGGTGGTGGCGGCTGGTGGTGGGTGGTGGCGGGTGGTGGCCGGTGGTTGGTGGTGGGTGGTGGCGGGTGGTGGGTGGTGGCGGCTGGTGGTGGGTGGTGGCGGGTGACGGCTGGCGGCTGGTGGTGGGTGGTGGCGGGTGGTGGTGGGTGATGGTGGGTGGTGGCGGGTTGCGGTGGGTGGTGGGTGCTGGCGGGTGGCGGCTGGTGGTGGGTGGTGGCGGCTGGTGGTGGGTGGTGGGTGGTGGTGGGTGGTGGCGGCTGGTGGTGGGTGGTGGTGGGTGATGGTGGGTGGCGGCTGGTGGTGGGAGGTGGGTGGTGGCAGGTGGCGGCTGCTGGTGGGTGGTGGCGGCTGGTGGTGGGTGGTGGCAGGTGGCGGCTGGTGGTGGGTGGTGGCGGCTGGTGGTGGGTGGTGGGTGGTGGCGGCTGGTGGTGGGTGGCGGCTGGTGGTGGGTGGTGGTGGCGGCGGGTGGTGGTGGCGGGTGGTGGTGGTGGGTGGCAGTGGCGGGTGGCGGGTGGCTGGTGGCGGCTGGTGGTGGTGGGTGGTGGTGGGTGATGGCGGTGGTGGGTGGTGGTGGGTGATGGTGGGTGGTAGTGGGTGGTGGTGGGTGGTGGTGGTGGTGGTGGTGGCGGTGGGTGGCGGCTGGTGGCGGCCAGCTGGGACACACCCTTCACCACTGAAGGTCTGAGCACAACTAATGATATGTCTCTCTCACCACCAGCCCAGTGTTGCCAGCTCGCGCTCTCAAAATGTTTCTTTCAAAGATTGTATATTATCTTTGAACAACAAGTTTGATTATCAAGGAAATTATGCATATATTATTGTCACATTAATACTGTGCAATATCTTATTACATTCCTGCTAAATAATTATAATTTGAAACAGGACAAAAAATCCAACATATATATATAAAAACCAACATTAGAGATCACGAGGCCTAGGCCTAGGCCTATCTGTGACCACACATCCTGCCTCACTGGCCTGCTACCCTCTCACACCTCACACTCTTAACTCACTCTCACTCTCAATCACTCTTACGCACTATTACTCACTCTTACTCTCAATCACTCTTACACACTATTACTCGCTCTTACTCTCAATCACTCTTATGCACTATTACTCACTCTTACTCTCAGTCATCCTTACTCACTCTTACTCACTCTCATACTACTCTTACTCTCATACTCACTCTTACTCTCTGGCACTCTTACTCTCATACTCACTCTTACTCTCTGGCACTCTTACTCTCATACTCACTCTTACTCTCTGTCACTCTTACTCTGTCACTCTTACTCTGTCACTCTTACTCTCTGTCACTCTTACTCTGTCACTCTTACTCTCTGTCACTCTTACTCTCTGTCACTCTTACTCTCAGTCACTCTTACTCTGTCACTCTTACTCTCTGTCACTCTTACTCTCTGTCACTCTTACTCTCTGTCACTCTTACTCTCTGTCACTCCTACTCTCTGTCACTCTTACTCTCTGTCACTCTTACTCTCTGTCACTCTTACTCTCATACTCTTACTCTCAATCACTCTTACTCTCACTCTTATTCTCAATCACTCTTACTCCCAATCACTCCTACTCCCAATCACTCTTACTCTCATTCTTACTCTTACTCACTCTTACTCTTACTCCCAATCACTCTTACTCTCAATCACTCTTATTCTCATTCTTACTCTTACTCCCAATCACTCTTACTCCCAATCACTCTTACTCTCAATCACTCTTACTCTCATTCTTACTCTTACTCACTCTTACTCTCAATCACTCTTATTCTCATTCTTACTCCTACTCTGACTCTTACTCCTACTCTCACTCTTACTCCTACTCCCAATCACTCTTACTCCCAATCACTCTTACTCCCAATCACTCTTACTCCCAATCATTCTTACTCTCAATCACTCTTACTCTCAATCAATCTTACTCTCACTAACTCTCAATCACTCTTACTCTCATTATCACCCTTACTCTCAGTCACTTTTACTCTCACTCTTACTCACTCTGTCACCCTTACTCTCAATCACTCTGTCACTCTTACTCTCACTCACTCTCAGTCACTCTTACTTTTACTCACTCTCACTCACTCTTACTCACACTTACACACTCTCACTCACTCTTACTCACACTTACACACGCTCTGGCACTCTCACTCACCTTCAGTCACTCTTACTCTCAGTCACTCTTATTCACTCTTACCCACTCTAGCTCACTCTTACTCACTCTAGTTAATAAGAACACGCCAATATAAGACAACAAAACGTTTTCAGATTCTTTCACACCACTTTCCAGCAACTTTTATAATTTATATAAATTATCTTAGGGAATAATACATAAATTATATATTTAAACATGATATTAGTGTTTAGTGGAATGCATGAGGAGTCAAATTGTGTTAAAAAGAGCGATTTTTAGAAAATTTGGAAAACTACTTTTTTTCTGATCATATTATAACAAAATGAATTTTGAACGTTTCACTGAGCCAATAAATATCATTCACAATTTATTAATGAATTTTACAAAAAAAAAACACCATAAATTTTATATATAAACATGTAAAAACTATTTGTAATACATTAGAAACAAAATAGTTGTAGAAAAACAATTTATTATAAAACCTTTGTGTTTGGATTTTTTTATTAAAAGTTTCTCAAAGGCTCTCCTGCACCATTCTCAATGCAAATCATTCCCACGCCTATGGGAAGAGATAGACGAACGTTTTCTAGATGATTTGTGTTTGCTGGGTTAAGAGTGTGAAGCAGAGGCTCAAGAGAGGGATGCAGAGGCTCAAGCAAGTGATGCAGAGGATCAAGAGAAGGAAGAAGAGACTTAAGATAGTGATGCAGAAGCTGAAGAGAGTGATGCAGTGGATCAAGAGAGTGATGCAGAGGCTCGAGAGAGTTATTCAGAGGCTTAGGAGAGTGATGCAGAGGCCACAAGAGAGTGATACAGAGGCTGAAGAGAGTGTTGCAGAGGCTCAAGAGAGTGATGCAGAGTCTCAAGAGAGTGATGCAGAGGCTGAAGAGAGTGTTGCAGAGGCTTAAGAGATGGATGCAGAGGCTCAAGAGAGGGATGCAGAGGATCAAGAGAGTGATGCAGAGGCTCGAGAGAGTGATGGAGAGGCCACAAGAGAGTGATGCAGAGGCTCAAGAGAGTGATGCAGATGCTCAAGAGAGAAGTGCAGAGGCTTAAGAGAGTGATGCAGAGGCTCAAAAGAGTGATGCAGAGGCTGAAGAGAGAGATGCAGAGGCTTTAGAGAGTGATGCAGAGGTTCAAGAGATTGATGCAGAGGCACAAGAGAATGATGTAGAGGCTTAAGAGAGGGATGCAGAGGCACTAGGAGATGATGCAGGGGCTCAAGAGAATTATCCAGAGGCTTAAGAGAGGGATGCAGAGGATCAGGAGAGTGATGCAGAGGTTTAAGAGAGGAATGCAGAGGCTGAAGAGAATGATGCAGAGGCTTAAGAGAGGGATGCAGAGGCAAAAGAGAATGATGCAGAGGCTTAAGAGAGGGGATGCAGAGGCTGAAGAGAGTGATGCAGAGGCTCAATAGAGTGATGCAGAGGCTTAAGAGAGAGATGAGGAGGCTGAAGAGAATGATGCAGAGGCTTAAAAGAGTGATGCAGAAGCCCAGGAGAGTGATGCAGAGGCTCAAGAGAGTGATGCATAGGATGAAGAGAATGATGCAGAGGCTAAAGAGAGGTATGAAGAGACTCAAGAGAGTGAAACAGAGGCTCAAGACAGGGGATGCAGAGGCTTAAGAGAGGGATGCAGAGACTCAAAAGAGTGATGCAGAGTGTCTAGAGAGGGATGCAGAGGCTTAGGAGAGTGATGCAAAGGCTCAAAAGAAGGATGCAGAGGCTCATGAGAGGGATGCTGAGGCTCAAGTGAGAGATGGAGAGGCTTAGGAGAATGATGCAGAGGCTCAAGAGACGGATGCAGAAGCTCAAGAGAGTGATGCAGAGGCTAAAGAGAGTGATGCATAGGCTCAAGAGAGTGATGCAGAGGCTCAGGAGAGGGATGCAGAGGCTGAAGAGAGGGATCCAGAGGCTCTAGAGAGGGATGCAGAGGCTTAAAAGAGTGATGCAGAGTCTGAAGAGAGTGTTGCAGAGGCTCAAGAGAGAGATGCAGAGGCTCAAGAGAGTGATGCAGAGACTCAAGAGAGTTATGCAGTGGCTCAAGAGAGTGATGCAGAGGCTTAAGAGAGTGATGTAGAGGCTTAAGAGAGGGATGCGGAGCCTCAAGTGAGGGATGCAAAGGCTCAAGAGAGTGATTCAGAGGCTTAAGAGAGTGATGCAGAGGCTTAAGAGAGTGATGCAGAGGCTTAAGAGAGGCATGCAGAGGCTCAAGAGAGGGATGCAGAGGCTCAAGAGAGGAATGCAGGGGCTCAAGAGATGGATGCAGAGGCTCAAGTGGGAGATGCAGAGGAACAAGAGAGGGATGCAGAGGCTGTTGAGAGTGACGCAGAGGCTCAAGAGAACTATGCAGAGGCTAAAGCGAGTGATGCAAAGGCTCAGGAGAAGGATGCAAAGGCTCATGAGAGGGATTCAGGAGTTCAAGAGAGTGATGCAGACGCTCAAGAAAGGGATGCAGAGGCTTAAGAAAGTGATGCAGAGGCTCAAAAAAGGGATGCAGAGGCTTCCCAGCAAACAATTTTAGGTTGCCACAACATATCTGGAAAGTATTTGAAAGGACTGGAAACGTTTGTTTTATCGTATCAGATACGATATTGTGTGTGGATTTAATAGGTTTCCACAACTTATAACCAAAACCTTCGTATCTAACACTAACTTGAGATGTTGTGGCAACTTTACAATCCTAACATGAGTCATTCATAATCCATTCATATACCAATATGAATCTCTTGTGAAAGGTTTGAGCCTATAATCTGAACCCTTTTCACATTTTTGTGTTTACAGTTAAATTTATTGAAATTAAATTATATTATTTTATATTATATTATTATTTTTATTATATTTTATTTTATATTATATTAATATTTTCAATTTAAATATTAAAACCAATTTAAGGGTAAAAAAAATCTAATAATTTATATTTCTTTTATTATTTACTAACAATTATAATTATTTACTAACGGAGAGAGGGTAGGCTGTACGGTGGAGAGTGGCGGCTGTGGCGGACAGTGGCGGCGGTGTGGACAGTGGCGGCAGGCGGACAGTGGCGGCGGGCGGACAGTGGCGGCTGTGGCGCACAGTGGCGGCGGTGGTGGACAGTGGCGGCAGGCGGACAGTGGCGGCAGGCGGACAGTGGCGGCGGGCGGACAGTGGTGGCAGTGGCGGATAGTGGCGGCGGGCGGACAGTGGCGGCGGTGGTGGGCAGTGGCGGCGGGCGGACAGTGGTGGCGGTGGCAGACAGTGGTGGCGGTGGTGGAACAGTGGTGGCGGTGGCGGTCAGTGGCGGCAGGTGGACAGTGGCGGCGGGTGGACAGTGGCAGCGGGCAGACAGTAGTGGCGGTGGTGGACAGTGGCGGCAGGGCGGACAGTGGTGGCGGTGGCGGACAGTGGTGGCGGTGGCGGACAGTGGTGGCGGTGGCGGATACTGGCGGCTGTGTCGGACAGTGGCGGTGGCGGGCAGTAGCGGCGGCGCGGACAGTGGTGGCGGTGGCGGACAGTGGTGGCGGTGGTGGACTGTGGTGGCGGTGGCGGTCAGTGGCGGCAGGTGGACAGTAGCGGCGGGTGGACAGTGGCAGCGGGCAGACAGTAGTGGTGGTGGTGGACAGTGGCGGCGGGTGGACAGTGGTGGCGGTGGCGGACAGTGGTGGCGGTGGCGGACAGTGGTGGCGGTGGCGGACACTGGCGGCTGTGTCTGGCGGTGGCGGACAGTGGCGGCGGTGGCGGACAGTGGTGGCGGTGGCGGACAGTGGTGGCGGTGGCGGACAGTGGTGGCGGTGGCGGACAGTGGTGGCAGTGGCGGACAGTGGTAGTGGTGGCGGCGGGGTGGACAGTGGCAGCGGGTGGACAGTGGTGGCGGTGGTGGACAGTGGTGGCGGTGGCGGACAGTGGTGGCGGTGGCGGACAGTGGTGGCGGTGGCGGACAGTGGTAGTGGTGGCGGACAGTGGCGGCGGGTGGACAGTGGCGGCGGGTGGACAGTGGTGGCGGTGGTGGACAGTGGTGGCGGTGGCGGACAGTGGTGGCGGTGGCGGACAGTGGTGGCGGTGGCGGACAGTGGTAGTGGTGGCGGACAGTGGCGGTGGTGGACAGTGGCGGCGGGTGGACAGTGGTGGCGGTGGTGGACAGTGGTGGCGGTGGCGGACAGTGGTGGCGGTGGCGGACAGTGGTGGCGGTGGCGGACAGTGGCGGCGGGTGGACAGTGGCGGCGGGTGGACAGTGGCAGCGGGCAGACAGTGGTGGCGGTGGCGGACAGTGGTGGCGGTGGCAGACAGTGGCAGCGGGCGGACAGTGGTGGCGGTGGCGGACAGTGGCGGCGGTGGCGGACACTGGCGGCGGTGGTGGCGGGCGGACAGTGGTGGCGGTGGCGGACAGTGGCGGCGGTGGCGGACACTGGCGGCGGGCGGACAGTGGTGGCGGTGGCGGACAGTGGCGGTGGTGGCGGACACTGGCGGCTGTGTCTGGCGGTGGCGGACAGTGGCGGCGGTGGTGGCGGGCGGTAGTGGTGGGTGGTCGTGGGCGGTGGGCGGTGGCGGGCGGTGGTGGGCAGTGGCGGGGTGGCGGCGGCTGTGATGGGTGGTGGCGGCTGGTGGCGGTGGTGGTGATGGTGGCTGGTGGTGGGCGGTGGCGGCTGGTGGTGGCTGCGGTGATGGGTGGTGGCGGTGGTGGTGGGTGGTGGTGGCGGTGGTGATGGGTGGCGGCGGCTGTGGTGGGTGGCGGCGGTGGCGGCGGTGATGGCGGGTGGTGGTGGTGGTGGTGGGTGGTGGTGGCGGCTGTGGTGGTGGCGGGTGGTGGGTGGCGGCTGGTGGTGGTGGGTGGTGGCGGTGGCGGCTGGTGGTGGCGGGTGGCAGCTGGTGGTGGTGGGTGGTGGCGGTGGCGCCTGGTGGTGGCGGCTGGTGGTGGGTGCTGGCGGTGGCGGCTGGTGGTGGCGGGTGGTGGTGGCGGCGGGTGGCGGCTGGTGGTGGTTGGTGGTCGCGGCTGGTGGTGGTGGGTGGCGGCTGGTGGTGGTGGGTGGTGGCGGGTGGCGGCTGGTGGTGGTGGCTGGTGGTGGTGGCTGGTGGTGGTGGGGTGGTGGGCTGGTGGTGGTGGATGGTGGTGGCTGGTGGTGGCGGCTGGTGGTGGCAGGCGGCGGTGGTGGGTGGCGGCTGGTGGCGGTGGCGTGGCGGCTGGTGGTGGCGGTGGCGTGGCGGCTGGTGGTGGCGGTGGCGGCTGGTGGCGTCGGGTGGCGGCTGGTGGTGGTGGCGGGTGGTGGCGGTGGTGGGTGGTGGCGGGTGGCGGCTGGTGGTGGTGGGTGGTAGTGGGTGGTGGCGGCGGTGGTGGGTAGTGGCGGCTGGTGGTGGTGGGTGGTTCTGGGTGGTGGTGGGTGGTGGCGGGTGGCGGCTGGTGGTGGTGGTTCTGGGTGGTGGTGGGTGGCGGTGGTGGTGGTGGCAGGTGGCGGCTGGTGGTGGGTGGCTGCGGCTGGTGGTGGGTTGCGGCTGGTGGTGGATGGTGGCGGGTGGTGGGTGGTGGCGGGTGGTGGCGGGTGGTGGGGTGGTGGTGGCGGGTGGCGGCTGGTGGTGGGTGGTGGCGGGTGGCGGCTTGTGGTGGGTGGCGGCTGGTGGTGGGTGGTGGCGGCTGGAGGTGGGTGGTTGTGGTGGCGGCTGGTGGTGGGTGGTGGTGGTGGCGGGTGGCGGGTGGCGGCTGGTGGTGGGTGGCGGCTGGGGGCGGGTGGCGGCTGGTGGTGGGTGGTGGCGGCTGGTGGTGGGTGACGGCTGGTGGTGGCGGGTGGCGGCTGGTGGTGGGTGGCGGCTGGTGGTGGGTGGCGGGTGGTGGCGGGTGGTGGCGGGTGGTGGTGGGTGGTGGCGGGTGGTGGCCGTGGTGGGTGGCGGCTGGTGGTGGGTGGCGGCTGGTGGTGGGTGGCGGCTGGTGGTGGGTGGTGGCGGGTGGTGGCGGGTGGTGGCGGCTGGTGGTGGGTGGTGGCGGCTGGTGGTGGGTGGTGGCGGGTGGTGGCCGGTGGTTGGTGGTGGGTGGTGGCGGGTGGTGGGTGGTGGCGGCTGGTGGTGGGTGGTGGCGGGTGACGGCTGGCGGCTGGTGGTGGGTGGTGGCGGGTGGTGGTGGGTGATGGTGGGTGGTGGCGGGTTGCGGTGGGTGGTGGGTGCTGGCGGGTGGCGGCTGGTGGTGGGTGGTGGCGGCTGGTGGTGGGTGGTGGGTGGTGGTGGGTGGTGGCGGCTGGTGGTGGGTGGTGGTGGGTGATGGTGGGTGGCGGCTGGTGGTGGGTGGTGGCAGGTGGCGGCTGCTGGTGGGTGGTGGCGGCTGGTGGTGGGTGGTGGCAGGTGGCGGCTGGTGGTGGGTGGTGGCGGCTGGTGGTGGGTGGTGGGTGGTGGCGGCTGGGGTGGTGGTGGCGGTGGGGGTGGTGGTGGGTGGTGGTGGGTGATGGCGGTGGGTGGCAGTGGCGGGTGGTGGCTGGTGGCGGCTGGTGGTGGTGGGTGGTGGTGGGTGATGGCGGTGGTGGGTGGTGGTGGGTGATGGTGGGTGGTAGTGGGTGGTGGTGGGTGGTGGTGGTGGCGGTGGGTGGCGGCTGGTGGCGGCCAGCTGGGACACACCCTTCACCACTGAAGGTCTGAGCACAACTAATCATATGTCTCTCTCACCACCAGCCCAGTGTTGCCAGCTCGCGCTCTCAAAATGTTTCTTTCAAAGATTGTATATTATCTTTGAACAACAAGTTTGATTATCAAGGAAATTATGCATATATTATTGTCACATTAATACTGTGCAATATCTTATTACATTCCTGCTAAATAATTATAATTTGAAACAGGACAAAAAATCCAACATATATATATAAAAACCAGACATTAGAGATCACGAGGCCTAGGCCTAGGCCTATCTGTGACCACACATCCTGCCTCACTGGCCTGCTACCCTCTCACACCTCACACTCTTAACTCACTCTCACTCTCAATCACTCTTACGCACTATTACTCACTCTTACTCTCAATCACTCTTACACACTATTACTCGCTCTTACTCTCAATCACTCTTATGCACTATTACTCACTCTTACTCTCAGTCATCCTTACTCACTCTTACTCACTCTCATACTACTCTTACTCTCATACTCACTCTTACTCTCTGGCACTCTTACTCTCATACTCACTCTTACTCTCTGTCACTCTTACTCTGTCACTCTTACTCTGTCACTCTTACTCTGTCACTCTTACTCTCTGTCACTCTTACTCTGTCACTCTTACTCTCTGTCACTCTTACTCTCTGTCACTCTTACTCTCAGTCACTCTTACTCTGTCACTCTTACTCTCTGTCACTCTTACTCTCTGTCACTCTTACTCTCTGTCACTCTTACTCTCTGTCACTCTTACTCTCTGTCACTCCTACTCTCTGTCACTCTTACTCTCTGTCACTCTTACTCTCTGTCACTCTTACTCTCATACTCTTACTCTCAATCACTCTTACTCTCACTCTTATTCTCAATCACTCTTACTCCCAATCACTCCTACTCCCAATTACTCTTACTCTCATTCTTACTCTTACTCACTCTTACTCTTACTCCCAATCACTCTTACTCTCAATCACTCTTATTCTCATTCTTACTCTTACTCTTACTCCCAATCACTCTTACTCCCAATCATTCTTACTCTCAATCACTCTTACTCTCATTCTTACTCTTACTCACTCTTACTCTCAATCACTCTTATTCTCATTCTTACTCCTACTCTCACTCTTACTCCTACTCTCACTCTTACTCCTACTCCCAATCACTCTTACTCCCAATCACTCTTACTTCCAATCACTCTTACTCCCAATCATTCTTACTCTCAATCACTCTTACTCTCAATCAATCTTACTCTCACTAACTCTCAATCACTCTTACTCTCATTATCACCCTTACTCTCAGTCACTTTTACTCTCACTCTTACTCACTCTGTCACCCTTACTCTCAATCACTCTTACTCACTCTGTCACTCTTACTCTCACTCACTCTTACTTTTACTCACTCTTACTCACACTTACACACTCTCACTCACTCTTACTCACACTTACACACGCTCTGGCACTCTCACTCACCTTCAGTCACTCTTACTCTCAGTCACTCTTATACACTCTTACCCACTCTTGCTCACTCTTACTCACTCTAGTTAATAAGAACACGCCAATATAAGACAACAAAACGTTTTCAGATTCTTTCACACCACTTTCCAGCAACTTTTATAATTTATATAAATTATCTTAGGGAATAATACATAAATTATATATTTAAACATGATATTAGTGTTTAGTGGAATGCATAAGGAGTCAAATTGTGTTAAAAAGAGCGATTTTTAGAAAATTTGGAAAACTACTTTTTTCTGATCATATTACAACAAAATGGATTTTGAACGTTTCACTGAGCCAATAAATATCATTCACAATTTATTAATGAATTTTACAAAAAAAACACCATAAATTTTATATTTAAACATGTAAAAACTATTTGTAATACATTAGGAACAAAATAGTTGTAGAAAAACAATTTATTATAAAACCTTTGTGTTTGGATTTTTTGATTAAAAGTTTCTCAAAGGCTCTCCTGCACCATTCTCTATGCAAATCATTCTCACGCCTATGGGAAGAGATAGACGAACGTTTTCTAGATGATTTGTGTTTGCTGGGTTAAGAGTGTGATGCAGAGGCTCAAGAGAGGGATGCAGAGGCTCAAGCAAGTGATGCAGAGGATCAAGAGAAGGAAGAAGAGACTTAAGATAGTGATGCAGAAGCTGAAGAGAGTGATGCAGTGGATCAAGAGAGTGATGCAGAGGCTCGAGAGAGTGATGCAGAGGCTCAAAAGAGTTATTCAGAGGCTTAGAAGAGTGATGCAGAGGCCACAAGTGAGTGATACAGAGGCTGAAGAGAGTGTTGCAGAGGCTCAAGAGAGTGATGCAGAGGCTCAAGAGAGTGATGCAGATGCTCAAGAGAGGGATGCAGAGGCTTAAGAGAGTGATGCAGAGGCTGAAGAGAGTGTTGCAGAGGCTTAAGAGATGGATGCAGAGGCTCAAGAGAGGGATGCAGAGGATCAAGAGAGTGATGCAGAGGCTCGAGAGAGTGATGCAGAGGCTACAAGAGAGTGATGCAGAGGCTCAAGAGAGTGATGCAGATGCTCAAGAGAGAAATGCAGAGGCTTAAGAGAATGATGCAGAGGCTCAAAAGAGTGATGCAGAGGCTGAAGAGAGAGATGCAGAGGCTTTAGAGAGTGATGCAGAGGTTCAAGAGATTGATGCAGAGGCACAAGAGAATGATGTAGAGGCTTAAGAGAGGGATGCAGAGGCACTAGGAGATGATGCAGGGGCTCAAGAGAATTATCCAGAGGCTTAAGAGAGGGATGCAGAGGATCAGGAGAGTGATGTTTAAGAGAGTGGTTTAAGAGAGGAATGCAGAGGCTGAAGAAAATAATGCAGAGGCTTAAGAGAGGGATGCAGAGGCAAAAGAGAATGATGCAGAGGCTTAAGAGAGGGATGCAGAGGCTGAAGAGAGTGATGCAGAGGCTCAATAGAGTGATGCAGAGGCTTAAGAGAGGGATGCAGAGGCTGAAGAGAATGATGCAGAGGCTTAAAAGAGAGATGCAGAAGCCCAGGAGAGTGATGCAGAGGCTCAAGAGAGTGATGCATAGGCTGAAGAGAATGATGCAGAGGCTTAAGAGAGGTATGAAGAGACTCAAAAGAGTGATGCAGAGGCTCAAAACAGGGGATGCAGAGGCTTAAGAGAGGGATGCAGAGACTCAAAAGAGTGATGCAGAGGCTCAAGAGAGGGATGCAGAGGCTTAGGAGAGTGATGCAAAGGCTCAAGAGAGGGATGCAGAGGCTCATGGGAGCGATGCTGAGGCTAAAGTGAGGGATGGAGAGGCTTAGGAGAATGATGCAGAGGCTCAAGAAACGGATGCAGAAGCTCAAGAGAGTGATGCAGAGGCTAAAGAGAGTGATGCATAGGCTCAAGAGAGTGATGCAGAGGCTCAGGAGAGGGATGCAGAGGCTGAAGAGAGTGATGCAGAGGCTCAAGAGAGTGATGCAGAGGCTAAAGAGAGTGATGCAGAGGCTTATGAGAGTGATGCAGGCGATCAAGAGAGTGATGCAGAGGCTCAAGAGAGTGATGCAGATGATCAAGAGAGGGAAGCTGAGGCTTAAGAGAGTGATGCAGAAGCTGAATTAAGAGAGTGATGCAGAGGCTCGAAAGACTGATGCAGAGACTTAAGAGAGTGATGCAGAGGCTTAGGAGAGGGATGCAGAGGCTCAAGTGAGGGATGCAAACGCTAAAGAGAGTGATTCAGAGGCTTAAGAGAGTGATGCAGAGGCTTAACAGTGGTATGCAAAGGCTCTAGAGAGGGATGCAGAGGCTCAGGAGAGGGTTGCAGGGGCTCAAAAGAGAGATGCAGAGGCTCAAGTGAGGGATGCAGAGGCACAAGAGAGGGATGCAGAGGCTGTTGAGAGTGAGGCAGAGGCTCAAGAGAATGATGCAGAGGCTTAAGCAAGTGATGCAAAGGCTCAGGAGAGGGATGCAAAGGCTCATGAGAGAGATTCAGGAGTTCAAGAGAGTGATGCAGACGCTCAAGAAAGGGATGCAGAGGCTTAAGAAAGTGATGCAGAGGCTCAAAAAAGGGATGCAGAGGCTTAAGAGGGTGATGCAGAGGCTCAAGAGAGTGATGCAGAGGCTCAAGAGAGGGATGAAGAGGCTCAAGCAAGTGATGCAGAGGATCAAGAGAGGGAAGAAGAGGCTTAAGAGAGTGATGCAGAGGCTGAAGAGAGTGATGCAGAGGATCAAGAGAGTGATGCAAAGGCTCGAGAGAGTGATGCAGAGGCTCAAAAGAGTTATTCAGAGGCTTAGGAGAGTGATGCAGAGGCCACAAGAGAGTGATGCAGAGGCTGAAGAGAGTGTTGCAGAGGCTCAAGAGAGTGATGCAGATGCGTAGGAGAATGATGCAGAGGCTCAAGAGAAGGATGCAGAGGCTGAAGAGAGTGATGTAGAGGCTTAAGTGAGTGATGCAGAGGCTTAGGATAGGGATGCTGAGGCTCAAGAGAGTGACGCATAGGCTGAAGAGAATGATGCAGAGGCTTAAGAAAGGTATGAAGAGACTCAAGAGAGTGATGCAGAGGCTCAAGACAGGGGATGCAGAGGCTTAAGAGAGGGATGCAGAGACTCAAAAGAGTGATGCAGAGGCTCAAGAGAGGGATGCAGAGGCTTAGGAGAGTGATGCAAAGGCTCAAGAGAGGGATGCAGAGGCTCATGAGAGGGATGCTGAGGCTGAAGTGAGGGATGGAGAGGCTTAGGATAATGATGCAGAGGCTCAAGAGACGGATGCAGAAGCTCAAGAGAGTGATGCAGAGGCTCAAGAGAGTGATGCAGAGGCTCAATAGAGTGATGCAGAGGCTAAAGAGAGTGATGCAGAGGCTTAAGAGAGTGATGCAAAGGATTTAGAGAGGGATGAAGAGGCTGAAGAGAGTGATGCAGAGGCTCAAGAGAGTCATGCAGATGCATAGGAGAATGATGCAGAGGCTCAAGAGAAGGATGCAGAGGCTGAAGAGAGTGATGCAGAGGCTTAAGTGAGTGATGCAGAGGCTTAGGAGAGGGATGCAGAGCCTCAAGTGAATGATGTAGAGGCTTAAGAGAGGGATGCAGAGGCTCAAGAGAATGATGCAGAGGCTCAGGAGAGTGCTGCAGAGGCTCACGAGAGGGATGCTGAGGCTCCAGAGAGGGATGCAGAGGCTCAAGAGAGATGTAACAAACTAGGCTGTTGTAAGAATTATCCAGAGTGGTTTATCGACAAAAGAGAATGGGAAGCTGAGCCGCATGGTGACCTGACCCCCAGGGGAATTCGCGGTGGAAATAACCGACGCTTTGTTCATATCTGCGTAAATGAATCATCCTATAGTATTCAGTAATTTAGAGAAAATTAGCCTTTATTCATTTTGCATTAAAATTGTATTGTATAATAGTACTGGATACAATATCAAGAGTATTCTAATTATTGAGTTTAAGTCACCATCAGTGACGTCACGAATCAGATCTAACTTTTAAAGCGGAGTGACCGGCGGTCATAGGTCATCAGGGGTTGACAGGTCTACTATTTCTCAAAGTTTTAATAACCATTTTTGGGGATCGGGAACAGTTCTGCCGTTAGATGTTTGTAATTTAATTCAGTAAAATAATTCAACCAGTCTGGATCAATTAAGTACAACAGAGGTTAATTGTTATAACTTAAACCTGGCTAGTAACTTGGAAAAACTTTGACTAGGCGGAAGGATACAAGGTTCTAGTCTGGGCTAGGCCAGACGAGGACAAAGCAGTGTGAATACGGGAGCAGCTGGGAGAGGTCAAACATCTTACCTCTCCCCAAGACCACCCAACACCTAGAGCTGTGGTCGCCCAAGGTATAGTTGCTATTGTTAATTATAGGGATAGTCTTCTCATTTGCCACTCAGGTCAAGTAGGGAGTGTTAAAGTGATAGGGAGTGAACACATTTAGATTTTGTTTTAGTTTTCTTTTAATAAATTAAATTTGTTATTAATTTGCATTTTATTGTTTCCATGTGTTTTATGTGTATACTTGTCCTGGTCACGTGGTCCACACGAGGCAGAGTTGCATTGGGCGCCGATTCTAACATCGAATCGGAATTATCATTACCGTGTAATTTATTCCACACTCAAGGTCATCGTTTATAGTGGGGATCAAGCCCCTAGGTTGATTAATTAGCGTGATCGATCCAGACCTCGATCATTGCTCTTGTATTACTGGTCTGGTGGTGGCAGCAGAGGTGACTCTAGGGTTTTGTTCAGAGCTTAGGTCACGTCATACTGGGTGTAGAATCCTAAGTCGGTCAATCGTCTTAGGACCACGTGGCGTGGAGTTGGCTTTGGTAAAAGTTTTGGAGTCCCTTGGTTTAGAAATAAAAGTAAGAATACGGGTAGAGGGAGTAGAAAGAAGGAAGTAAAGAGAGAGGAACCCAAACCCGTGTTACAATGGTGCACAGCGGTGGTTTCAACAATTTTGTTTGAAATTGTTGAAAGGCTCACGCGTCTAGCCGTTCGAACACGTGCGCGGATGCTAAGGAGACAGCCGCGGGCCAGGATTAGCAGTGCGCCCCACAAGTGCGTTTGAGTGGGGATTGGCGAATCTTGGGTCATGCGGGCTGATATGATTAAGGTTAGTTAGTAAGATTAGGCTATTAAAATTAGATTTATTGAAAAGGAGACCGCTCCGAGTTGATTGGACTGGGTACCATACTCGACCCATTGCAATTAATTCAGAGGTGTTGGGAGCCACCATACTCGCAACAGCAGTTCCTTGAGGGCTGTCGGGGGCGGATATATCTGAGGGACGCCAATAGATAGTCCGAGGGCGTTATTAGACGACCCAAAACGCTAGGAAAAACGTAATCCGTGAAGGGCGTTGCGGCCTCCGAGGGACGGACTAGTAACCTACCTAGCAGCGATTCAACAACTAAGTGATCGCACACTTAGTGGAGGTTGAGTCGTCCCTAGTCATAATTGTTGCTGAAAGCTGCGTGTCGCTCTGTTGGAACCTAGATGGTGTGGCCTCTAGGCTAGGTGTGGTACGGCGAGCCGGTAAGGACAATTATAGGATTAAGTCGAGTGCATTTTTTTTAATTAAGTATACTTAAATTTATAAAGTAATTTCCGTTTATTTGCGTTGTTCTAGATTAATTTTTTTCCCCTAAATTCAATCCCCGGTTAAAAAATTTTCAAAGTGTTTAGCATTTTCTTGCATATTAGGCTAAGTGCGTACGTTAAGTTTTGTTATTCCCTGTTCTGTTAGTCTAAGTCAGAGGCGTTGTTAATCCTCTGGACTTAGGGCTATATGTCGGTCACGATAGATAAGTGAAGGAGTTTAAGGGATAATAAGTTGCGTGTAAATGCTTAATAGAGTCCGTGGTATATTTCTAAGTATTTTGGGATAAGTTTTCGGCTAAGTCGATGTCGGAAACTCGTTAACTAATTAATTTGTATTCGTGGGTCACGTGTATGATCTGGGCGTCATTAGGATTCTCCAGTCGATGCGAGTGATATTTTCTAGTTTTTACCAGTAAGACGGTAGAATTGTGTTTGTAGACTTAGAATTCTGTTTTCAGTAGAAACGTAGGTGGAAAATTTTCTAAGTCCAGCTTGGGCTAGAATCTGACTTTTTGGCGGAAATTCTAATTTTTCATGTTTCGTGTATATTCTGGGGCCAGTATTACTCTCTAGTGCGCGCAAGGGACGTAATTCTGTCCGTAAGCATTAAACAGTGATAATTACATTTTTGCCGAATTTAGTTATTTTTCGAGAAAATCGTGTTGTAATTTTGTCAGTCCATTTGAGGTGAAAATCTCTGATTTTGGCGAAAATTCGAATTAATGAGTGTTGAAACCGCCCGAAGTGTCAGTATTGTTCTGTATACAACGTCAGTAGTAAATAATAACGTATTTATATCTGGGAACGAGAAACCCAAATTTTTGTGAATTAAAGGAGTTTTGTGATATTTGGGGTGATAGAAATTTTTTTCCCTCGGAGTCAGGAAAATTGGCAGAGTCCAGCAATTGAGTAAAAACGCAGTTTTTGATAAAAATTCAATTTTTAGTAAGCATTTATAGGTCCTGGGTGTCTATATTAATCGCTAGAGCGGTTTATTAACGTAAAACTAGTTATTTTCCTTCATAACAAAAATTTTGATTTTTCAGCGTTTAAGCGAAAAAGCGCGGGACTTAGTTTTTTTCAGCGCAGCTGGTCCCGCTCCACCAGTCATCAGGGGCCACGCTGCTCACTTCAAGTGCGCTTAGTATTCAAATTCAGTAAATATTCTTTCTTACTCCATCACGAGTGCTGCGCGTTAGTTGCGTTATCATTTAAATTGTTTTATATAAATTAGATTCTTTAATTTTTTTTAACGTAAAGGACTTAGGCTTCAGCAATAGAACTGCGGGATATTTCACGGTCAGACACGAGTGCGGGGCAGACACTCATTCATTGGATTCACTTCAGCGATTCTCTCGATAAATCGTTGTATTTCCTATTTTGGGAATTTAGTAGTTTTCTCTTAGAAAAGAGTTGTGATTTTTTTTTTTTGTGTAAGATCACGGTTGTAGTGAGTCCGGGTCGAGGGTGTACTAAAGGGTAGTTTAGAAGAGACGTGGCACACCAGGAATCACAGAAAATGTTTAACCCTGATAATGACCAGTCAGTAGGGACCAGTGGGAATGGGAGTGTAGAGGATAGAACCTCTTCCGACACCACTGGGGATCGCTCAGGTAGCGATACTATTATTGACATGAGTGGGGAGTCTTGCGAGGAGTCGTCCCATGAGTGGGGAGAGCCGTCTTGGGTTCCCCCACAAATAACATCGACGCCATGCCAGCAGGGTAGACAGGGGGCCTCAGTTAATATGGCAGGACGTCCCACTTCGCTCGTTAGAGAACAGCAACCCGTTCAACGGGAACATGAACAACCACACCAACAGCAGGAACTACCCAACATAACACCAATACCACAACACTCACAACACCTAGCTACACCTCATCCGTCACTACAACAACCCCAACCCCATCCTCAATTCCCATACCAACCCCATCCTCAGTTCCCATACCAACCCTTCCCCCAACCCCAGGCCACTCCATACCCATTCCAACCCCAGGTCACCCCATACCCATACCCATACCCATTCCAACCCCAGGCCACCCCATACCCATACCCATTCCAACCCCAGGCCACCCCATACCCACCCCAACCTCAATCCACACCCCAGCCTGAGGTCACCCACACCATACCTCAACCCCAACCTCCATCCACACCCCAACCCCAGGCCACCCACACCATACCTCAACCCCAACCCCAGGCCGCCACAGCCTTAGACAGGCAGATGCGCACGGAGACGCCGGGCACTCAGTTGTCGCCATACGTAGAGGCGTTAAGTAAAGGCGAGGGAGCCAAGCCGAGGAACTGTGGCGCGGGTTCATCAGGCGGGAAGCAGCCCTCAGCTGCAAGTTCGAGCCACCCTGCGCGGGGTACCAACAGAGATCCGCGGAGGTGTTACTCCTGCTGGAAGCGCGGGCATATACAGAGGGATTGCGAAGTCACTCCTACGAAAGCATGAAAGCAGGCTCCTAGTGATGGCAGGCCTACTTTTGAGGTGAAAGTGGAAGGTGTGAGATTGACAGCTTTTGTTGATACAGGAAGCCAGGCGACGGTAATTAAAAAGTCAGCCTTCAGCAATTTTAAGTATGCACGTCTTCAACGTTGCGCAAAGACATTAACAGCAGTCAATGGGGAAAAGATTGAGATCGTAGGTCAAGGTACAGTTAATTTTGAGATTGATGGGGAATTGCAGCCTCACACATGTACGATCGTAGAGAACCTTGATTTTCCTGGTCACATCTTAATGGGAACTGATTTTCTGTCGCGATTTGATTATTCCTTGTCTGCTCAAAAAGGGGCTAGGAACTGCAGGTTGCAGTTGGGACAGACTTCCTACCCAGTGGAGATGATCGACCATCCCCCAGTTGTAGCTTCAATTAAACGGAAGCTGAAATATAATGCGCACTTTCCAAAATTGATTTTTAAGTCTCTTCCAGACACAGTTAAGAGGTCATGCGCCTTGCATGCATTGACTAAACAGAGTTGCCCACCACATTCTGTTAAATTTATTAAAGTAGCCGTGGGACGTCACATACAACCAGGTACCACCCTTCAGGTGGCTGGGAGATGTGATAGTTTATTAATTCCTCATCACTTAGTTGTAGTGCTCGATAAAGGTGCACTCATTCCAGTTGTCAATCTTTCACATAAGACTTTTCGCTTCAGGGCAGGTGATAGGGTATCTCAGGGAACCATGGTGGAGGACACAGAAATCTTTCACCATGAGTCAGCTGAGACGCCAGCCGTCACTGCACAATGTAGTGCACTAAATATGTTGAACACTAAAACACCATCCAAAGTACAATACCAGACGAGAAATGTTGCACAGAATGTAGAGGAAGTGGAAAAATTAATTTCAGCACTTGATTTGCAACATGTTGCACAGGCAGATAGGAAGGCACTGAGAGGAGTTTTACGAAAATTCCCGAAATTGTTTGCGACAGAGGATGACCAGATTGGTCTCCTTGATAAGATCGAGCACACCATTCCAACTGGTGACCATTTGCCTGTGTACACAAGACAGTGGAGGTTGCCGGAACAGGCAAAGAACATTATCAGGGAGGAGTGCCAGAAAATGTTGAGACAGGGCGTGATAGAGCCTAGTACGTCACCGTGGCTCTCTCCTGTTGTGCTAGTTCGGAAACCGGACGGTAGTTATCGTTTCTGTGTTGACTACCGGAAGGTGAACGAACTAACTAAGGGTGATGTGTATCCGTTGCCCCGAATACAGGAGATAATAGATCAATTTGGTGCTGCTAAGTATTTCTCAACTCTTGACGCAAAATCGGCGTATTGGGCGATTCCGGTGGCAGAACAGGATAGGGAAAAAACAGCATTCTCGGATGGTAGGCACACTTATCAATTCCGTAGGATGCCGTTTGGTTTGAAGACAGCGCCTTCGTCGTTTCAGAGGGCCATCAACTTTATCCTTAGTCCGGTACTGGGTAGGCATTCTTTAGCGTACCTGGATGATGTTGTGATATATTCCAGGACGTTTGAGGAACACCTACAGGACTTGACTGAGACTTTGAAATTGTTAGATCAGGCAGGTTTCAGGCTGAATGTTCAGAAGTGCACCTTGGCGGCTCAGAAATTCAAATTTCTGGGGTTCCAGGTGTGCCCAGACGGTATCCGACCTGACCCAGATTCTTGCCGCGCCATTGCTGACATGCCTACTCCAAGGACAGCAAAGGACGTGCGTAGGTTTTTGGGGGCGGCCGGATATTTTCGTCGTCACATTGAAGGTTTCGCTGGCATTTCAGCACCCCTGACTGATCTGACAAAGAAAAATGCGAAGTTTGTGTGGAAATCAGAACATGACGAGGCCTATCGCAAACTGAAAGACCAACTAATCACGACACCGGTATTGGCTATTCCTGATTTTGAGAAAGAGTGGGAAGTGCACACTGACGCCAGCGGTATTGCTATTGGCGGGTGCTTAATTCAGCGAGACGCAGATAATTTACCCCATCCAGTAGCCTATTTCAGTAGGAAGGTCAAAGGACCTGAAGTTCGTTATTCAGCTACGGATCGGGAGGCACTGGCAGTAGTAGAATCAGTTAGGTATTTCGAGCCTTACCTATTTCAGCGGCATTTTGTAATCTACACAGACCATCGAGCATTAACACACATATTTAAAAAGCGAACGAAATGCCCACGAATGTCACGCTGGTCTCACGAACTTTCGGCCCACTCATTCCAGATCTTGTACAAGCCTGGTCCAGCACATGTTGTGCCAGATACGCTAAGTAGAAATATAGCGGCAATGCAGATTAATGAAAATATTGAAACCATTCCATCGGATAAAATGAGAGAATACCAGATGAACGAGCCGAGATGGAAAGAGATTATTGAGTATTTAGAGGGAGGAAAATACCCGAAAAAGAAAAAGAATTTACCTATTCATGATTTTGAGATGAAACAGGGCGTCCTGTATTATGTTAATAGCCAGAATGATAGGGCAGTATTTCAGCTAGTTATTCCGGACGCGTTGCGGTCATCAGCGTTAAAGCTTGCGCATGCTTCAAAAATTGCAGGGCATCCGGGGATCTTTAAAACGCACTTAAAAGCAAAGTCTCTATTTTATTTTCCAGGATTACTTTCTGAGGTAATCAATTTCGTGAAGTCGTGCCCTCGTTGCCAGAGGAGGAAAGGTACCCTTAAGGTACAAGCCCCACTTCAGGAATTTCCTGAAATTCGTGAACCGTTAGATCGTGTGGGGGCCGATCTGATTGATTTACACCACAGTCATGCGGGTAACAGATACGTGTTGGTGCTAGTTGACCATCTGTCTAGATACACTACACTAGTTGCATTACCTCAGAAGGATTCTCGTACGGTTGCAGATGCGTTCTTGCGTAGGTTCGTTACTGTATTCGGACCTCCTAAAGTTTTAGTCTCTGACCGGGGTCAAGAATTCAATGGGAATATATTTAGAGAAGTTTGTAAGATTTTAGAGACAACTTCGGCTTTTACAACGGCCTACCACCCACAAGCAAACGGAATGACGGAACGGACTAATCGTTCAGTCAAGGATATGCTTGCAATCCTTGCTGAACATGATGCAAACACCTGGGATGAACACCTACCCTATGTTCAGTTCGCCTTGAATACTGCCATCCACCAATCAATTAACACCCAACCACTTCATTTGTTTACTGGTAATTCATGCAATTTCCCGTCAGGTCTGCTTAACAGACATAATGTTGCATACGGGGAGGACTATCCTTCAGAGGTCCTTGGAAAAATGAGAAATGCATGGAATATTGCAGCTGAAGCGTCCAAGAAGGCACGGACTCGGTATGCTCATTTTTATGACAAGAAAGTGCGCCCTCTTGAGTTGAAGGAAGGAAGCCTCGTATTGAGAGTGAATGAGGCTGCGCCCGCCAATCAGAGCAGGAAACTAGCTCCGAGGTGGCGAGGACCCTATAGAGTAATTAAAAGGGCGGGGCCGGTTAATCTTGTTATAAAAGGAGTGTTCGAGGACCAGGTGGAAAGGACAATTCACGTAAATAAATTGAAACATTATCATGCTAGAGAGGAATTAGAACTGCCTTCAGCGGGTCTAGTTCCTGACTCAGCAGTGCTGACTCATGGCTTCACCGACGAGTCAGAAGATGAGGATGACCCTCTGTCATCGCTCATCAGTAGTCAGGTGCAGTCTCGCCACCCTATGGTGACGAGATCTCGCGCTGTACAGTAAAGTAACTTCCTTAGTTAGTATAATTTAGTATTGATTAGATTTTCCTGTAAAGGCAATGAGATGTACTATGTCTATACTTGACTCAGGTAGCAACTTTTACCGTGCTCTGGGGTTCCACCTCCACCAAACCCAGAGTATATCTATGCTTCCGCTGTGTTGTGTCTGTCTGTTCCCAGGTCTGATTGGTACACCGACCCAGTTGTTCCAGCCACACGTGAACCCTTGTCTGTAAAGACCGAGGGGGGAGGCACGTTACACAAAGCCCTCCCCCCACCAGACCCAGTAACCCATACATCAGTTACTTTGGGGATGAGTGACTGTCCAAGAGTCACCCGGCCGACGCCTCACGTCACTAACGAGGTTGTCAGGGCCAGCGAGCTGTCCACATTATAGCAGTCACCGGAGGTGCCATACAACGCCGGGGTAGCTGTCTCGAGATCACCAATACCCACCTGCTGCGTCATCAAGACTGCAGCCATTCCAGCAGTGTTGGAGGAGAGGTCAAGAAATGGAAAGCACGTAGCAGTACTCAAGAATTTCGCCGGAAGATTAATGATTACGTCATCTGAAGTAACAAGAAAGCAGAAGTAAGGCGGTCACAGGTGGAAGGCACGGTTTCCCTACAGAGTACCGGGACTCGCCAATAGAAGGTCGCAAAATTGTCTCCTTTGGCCTAAAGTCGGCGGTACGAGGGTATACACAGTTGGTGTTTACGGCCTAGTAACCTGGTGACATCAAGAAACGCCTGAGATGACGTGAGCAATGATGGAAGACGAGATTCACCTGTTCTGCAAACAAGCAACCCGCCTCTACGACCTTCTGACACCACTCCTGCTAAGAGACACCGTTGGTACATCCAGTCCTGCTCTGCTGTGGTCATCTGCGACGTCAAGTTTAACATCAAGACTGCCGTGTGAACTGTGATTGATATGAAGGCGTGTGGACTGTCGAGAGCAAGATTAATGGCCGAAGTAACAGTATTCTACAGCTGTCACTTGGCACTCCGCTCTACTACACTCTGTCGTCATTCAGGAGTACCGGATGGGAGTACAAGAGGACCAGGTATTGATGTCTACACATGGGGAGAAGCAAGATCGACACCGTCATCGTCAGCGACTACATTCAGCATCCAGCAGCATCGATTTTTTTTTTCGATTACTCAATATGAACAATTGATACAAACAACAAAGTTGGCTCTGAACATCTGTGTAAAGAACATCTGGACACTTTTGTTTAAATGTTGAAAAACAGAGTTAGAATCACAATATTTTTAAATGTTGAAAAACAGATTTAAAATAATTCTGGTATAATATATGAATTTTACTCTATAAATTGGTCAGTAATCAAAATCGAAGCCCCTGTGTAATTGTCTCAGCCCAGAACAAACGGTTATGGAAAATTATGTTGTGCTATTTTTTTTTTCAGAATGTTTGAACACAGGAGAGGCGGACCAATATAAACATTGACACTTCTAGTGAGTGAGAACACTTGGCTGTACAGTCAGCTGAAACCTGTGATATAGTATAGGAATTTTTTTTTATATTTTTAGATACCTGTAATAAACGTTAGGTGTGTTCCTTAACATGTCAAGGTTGACATTGATGGGGAGTGGTTAGTACACGGATGTGAACTTGATAGTTCCGTAGTACGCTCCCGGATGACTGAAAGTTCAGTCTGATGATATAACTTTAATGTTTGTTTGAGCACGGTGTGGCCGGCTCTAGAGGACACATGGACTTGGCTAGTGAAGAGCCAAGAGAGTTTAATAGCTAGTTTTTGATGGTAGAGTAGGGACATGTTATTTAGCTATGTCAGTAAGGATAGGATGTATGTTTCCTGATGTTTGAGGATTGCTGTCAGTTGACAGCTGAGAAATTTATGAAATATGAACATGTTCATTATGAGGTTGGACTATTATTTGTCAAATTTTATTAGTTAGGTTAGCTTTTGTTTGTGGCATGAGTTGAATTGTGGGTTTGGATACTAAACCTCGTGAATTTTAACAAATTAACAAGGTTTACTAAGTGCTTGTGCGGGGGGGTTGTAACAAACTAGGCTGTTGTAAGAATTATCCAGAGTGGTTTATCGACAAAAGAGAATGGGAAGCTGAGCCGCATGGTGACCTGACCCCCAGGGGAATTCGCGGTGGAAATAACCGACGCTTTGTTCATATCTGCGTAAATGAATCATCCTATAGTATTCAGTAATTTAGAGAAAATTAGCCTTTATTCATTTTGCATTAAAATTGTATTGTATAATAGTACTGGATACAATATCAAGAGTATTCTAATTATTGAGTTTAAGTCACCATCAGTGACGTCACGAATCAGATCTAACTTTTAAAGCGGAGTGACCGGCGGTCATAGGTCATCAGGGGTTGACAGGTCTACTATTTCTCAAAGTTTTAATAACCATTTTTGGGATCGGGAACAGTTCTGCCGTTAGATGTTTGTAATTTAATTCAGTAAAATAATTCAACCAGTCTGGATCAATTAAGTACAACAGAGGTTAATTGTTATAACTTAAACCTGGCTAGTAACTTGGAAAAACTTTGACTAGGCGGAAGGATACAAGGTTCTAGTCTGGGCTAGGCCAGACGAGGACAAATCAGTGTGGTCACGGAAGCAGCTGGGAGAGGTCAAACATCTTACCTCTCCCCAAGACCAGCCCAACACCTAGAGCTGTGGTCGCCCAAGGTATAGTTGCTATTGTTAATTATAGAAATAGTCTTCTCATTTGCCACTCAGGTCAAGTAGGGAGTGTTAAAGTGATAGGGAGTGAACATATTTAGATTTTGTTTTAGTTTTCTTTTAATAAATTAAATTTGTTATTAATTTGCATTTTATTGTTTCCATGTGTTTTATGTGTATACTTGTCCTGGTCACGTGGTCCACACGAGGCAGAGTTGCATTGGGCGCCGATTCTAACATCGAATCGGAATTATCATTACCGTGTAATTTATTCCACACTCAAGGTCATCGTTTATAGTGGGGATCAAGCCCCTAGGTTGATTAATTAGCGTGATCGATCCAGACCTCGATCATTGCTCTTGTATTACTGGTCTGGTGGTGGCAGCAGAGGTGACTCTAGGGTTTTGTTCAGAGCTTAGGTCACGTCATACTGGGTGTAGAATCCTAAGTCGGTCAATCGTCTTAGGACCACGTGGCGTGGAGTTGGCTTTGGTAAAAGTTTTGGAGTCCCTTGGTTTAGAAATAAAAGTAAGAATACGGGTAGAGGGAGTAGAAAGAAGGAAGTAAAGAGAGAGGAACCCAAACCCGTGTTAACCCGTGTTACAAGAGGCTCAAGAGAGTGATGCAGGCGATAAAGAGAGTGATGCAGAGGCTCAAGATAGTGATGCAGAGGATCAAGAGAGGGAAGCAGAGGCTTAGGAGAGTGATGCAGAGTCTGAAGAGAGTGATACAGAGGCTCTAGAGAGTGATGCAGAGGCTTAAGAGAGTGATGCAGAGGCTTAAGAGAGGGATGCAGAGGCTCAAGAGAGGGATGCAGAGGCTCAAGAGAGTGATTCAGAGGCTTACGAGAGTGATGCAGAAGATAAAGAGAGTGATGCAGAGGCTCGAGAGAGTTATGCAGAGGCCTCGAGAGAGGGATTCAGAGGCTTAAGAGAGTGATGCAGAGGCTGAAGAGAGTGTTGCAGATCTCAGGAGAGGGATGAAGTGGCTGAAAAGAGTGATGCAGAGGCTCAAGAGAGGGATGCAGAGGCTCAAGAGAGTGATTCAGAGGCTTACGAGAGTGATGCAGAGGCCTAAGAGAGTGAGGTAGAGGCTAAGGAGAGGGATGCAGAGGCTCAAGAGAGTGATGCAGAGGCTCAAGAAAGAGATGCAGGGGCTCAAGAGAGTGATGCAGAGGTTCAAGAGAGTGGTTCAGAGGCTTACGAGCGTGATGCAGAGGCTTAAGAGAGTGATGCAGAGGCTTAAGAGAGGGATGCAGAGGCTCAAGAGAGGGATGCAGAGGCTCAAGTGAGGGATGCAGAGGCACAAGAGAGGGATGCAGAGGCTCTTGAGAGTGATGCAGAGGCTCAAGAGAGGGATGCAGAGGCTTAAGAGAGTGATGCAAAGGCTCAAGAGAGGGATGCAGAGGCTCATGAGAGGGATGCAGGAGTTCAAGAGAGGGATGCAGAGGCTCAAGAGAGTGATTCAGACGCTTTCACTTTCCTTCTTATCTTATGAAACGCCATGCAACCTCTGAAGAGACAACTAACACAACACCTATACCCCCTATTAGACTATTTTACAGGAACTTCTTTTCCACAGCTCATAAAACGGAGGAAAGGGTCCTGAAAGATATTGTTAATAGAAACGTTATCCCTACAGACAAAAATCAGAGGATACAACTGACGATTTACTATAAAACCAGAAAAACGGCCAGCCTACTCATGAGAAACTCTCCAGACACAAAACAGAACGCTTTAAAAGAGACTAACGTCGTCTATGCCTTCAAATGCCCTCTTGGGGACTGTAAGCTCCAAAAAACCCAGTATATAGGCAAGACAACAACATCTCTTTCTAGGCGTTTAACGATGCATAAGCAACAGGGCTCCATTAAGGAACATATAATCTCTTCCCACAACCAAACCATCGCCAGAGAAATCCTAGTAAACAACACAGAAATCATCGATAGATACAGCGATAGCAGGCGGCTTGACGTTTGCGAGGCACTACACATCAAGAAGTCAACACCAGCAATCAACAGCCAATTAATGCACAACTATATTCTACCCACCTCAAGACTCCGCTCCAATATAGAAGCATCAAGAAATATGGACCAATAGGCTTTCTTTAAACACTTCTATTGAATACCCATTGTTTCGTGTTCTGTCTTGTGTTGATGAAATTAATACCCTATTAATGCCACCTCTTGTTCTGTCTTGTGTTGATGAAATTAATACCCTATTAATGCCACCTCACCCCATCCACCTCACTAAAATGTAGATATAAAATCGGAGATGCATAAGTTCTATTCAGTTGTGTATTTGTAAACTAAAGTCTTTGAAAATGTAATAAGTTTTACGAAACGCGCTCGTGTCGCGTCAGACTAGAAATAAAAATGAATTTTGGAGAATTGATTTTTGATTTACCTCCAACAGTGAAAAGAAATGTACGAAAGATTGAGAAAATTCGTGTTAGAATTATTAATCTTACTTTTTCGGTCATATTTAATAATATATGTCTACAGGAAAGACTGCTACCAAAATATACTAATATATATATATATATATATATATATATATATATATGTATATATATATATATATATATATATATATATATATATATATATATATATATATATATATATATATATATATATATATATATATATATATATATATATATATATATATATATATATATATATATATATATATATAAACACTTATATATATATATATATATATATATATATATATTAGTATATTTTGGTAGCAGTCTTTCCTGTAGACATATATTATTAAATATGACCGAAAAAGTAAGATTAATAATTCTAACACGAATTTTCTCAATCTTTCGTACATTACGCTTCACTGTTGGAGGTAAATCAAAAATCACTTCTCCAAAATTCATTTTTATTTCTAGTCTGACGCGACACGGGCGCGTTTCGTAAAACTTATTACATTTTCAAAGACTTCACAAATACACAACTGATTAGAACTTGCGTTTCCCTCATTTTATATCTACATTTGAGTGAGGTGGGAAGGGTGATGTGGCATTACATTTGAGTGAGGTGGGAAGGATGATGTGGCATTAACACAAGACAGAACACTAGAGGATATTAATAGGGTATTAAAAGTATCAACACAAGACAGAAGAGAAACAATGGGTATTGAATAGAAGTGTTTGTAGAAAGCCTATTGGTCCATATTTCTTGATGCTTCTATATTGGAGCGGAGTCTTGAGGTGGGTAGAATATAGTTGTGCAATAATTGGCTGTTGATTGCTGGTGTTGACTTCTTGATGTGTAGTGCCTCGCAAACGTCAAGCCGCCTGCTATCGCTGTATCTATCGATGATTTCTGTGTTGTTTACTAGGATTTCTCTGGCGATGGTTTGGTTATGGGAAGAGATTATATGTTCCTTAATGGAGCCCTGTTGTTTATGCATCGTTAAACGCCTAGAAAGAGATGTTGTTGTCTTGCCTATATACTGGGTTTTTTGGAGCTTACAGTCCCCAAGTGGGCATTTGAAGGCATAGACGACGTTAGTCTCTTTTAAAGCGTTCTGTTTCGTGTCTGGAGAGTTTCTCATGAGTAGGCTGGCCGTTTTTCTGGTTTTATAGTAAATCGTCAGTTGTATCCTCTGATTTTTGTCTGTAGGGATAACGTTTCTATTAACAATATCTTTCAGGACCCTTTCCTCTGTTTTATGAGCTGTGGAAAAGAAGTTCCTGTAAAATAGTCTAATAGGGGGTATAGGTGTTGTGTTAGTTGTCTCTTCGGAGGTTGCATGGCTTTTCACTTTCCTTCTTATGATGTCTTCGATGAAACCATTGGAGAAGCCGTATGGCTTCTCCAATGGTTTCATCGAAGACATCATAAGAAGGAAAGTGAAAAGCCATGCAACCTCCGAAGAGACAACTAACACAACACCTATACCCCCTATTAGATTATTTTACAGGAACTTCTTTTCCACAGCTCATAAAACAGAGGAAAGGGTCCTGAAAGATATTGTTAATAGAAACGTTATCCCTACAGACAAAAATCAGAGGATACAACTGACGATTTACTATAAAACCAGAAAAACGGCCAGCCTACTCATGAGAAACTCTCCAGACACGAAACAGAACGCTTTAAAAGAGACTAACGTCGTCTATGCCTTCAAATGCCCACTTGGGGACTGTAAGCTCCAAAAAACCCAGTATATAGGCAAGACAACAACATCTCTTTCTAGGCGTTTAACGATGCATAAACAACAGGGCTCCATTAAGGAACATATAATCTCTTCCCATAACCAAACCATCGCCAGAGAAATCCTAGTAAACAACACAGAAATCATCGATAGATACAGCGATAGCAGGCGGCTTGACGTTTGCGAGGCACTACACATCAAGAAGTCAACACCAGCAATCAACAGCCAATTATTGCACAACTATATTCTACCCACCTCAAGACTCCGCTCCAATATAGAAGCATCAAGAAATATGGACCAATAGGCTTTCTACAAACACTTCTATTCAATACCCATTGTTTCTGTTCTGTCTTGTGTTGATACTTTTAATACCCTATTAATATCCTCTAGTGTTCTGTCTTGTGTTAATGCCACATCATCCTTCCCACCTCACTCAAATGTAATGCCACATCACCCTTCCCACCTCACTCAAATGTAGATATAAAATGAGGGAAACGCAAGTTCTAATCAGTTGTGTATTTGTGAAGTCTTTGAAAATGTAATAAGTTTTACGAAACGCGCCCGTGTCGCGTCAGACTAGAAATAAAAATGAATTTTGGAGAAGTGATTTTTTATTTATTTCCAACAGTGAAGCGTAATGTACGAAAGATTGAGAAAATTCGTGTTAGAATTATTAATCTTACTTTTTCGGTCATATTTAATAATATATATATATATATATATATATATATATATATATATATATATATATATATATATATATATATATATATATATATTAGGGGTACCACCTCTGGTGCAATTGCAGGGACCCACATCCTCGAAGAAGAAAATAAAGAGCATTCAGAGAAGATCTTGTTTGTTCTCACTGAATATCTTATTCTTTTCTTCTCCTACCACCCCTATTTTTTTTTTTTATGTTTTGTTTTATTTTATTGCAATGCTACAGTTTACAAAGAACACACACACACACACAAATATATAACAATTAAACAATCAGCGTTCGAAGCCCTCGTCCAGCTCCTCGGAGGTTGGGTGCGTACCCAGGATACAGCACGCATTTCCCCTCTGAACTGCTACACTGAGGCGCTGGAACAGGAAACTGGCTGCTCGTGGGTCTCTAGTTTTCCCAATGAGTTCCTAACCAACCTCCTTTAAAAACTTAAGTGCACATTTATCCCAGGCGCCCAGAGTCTCAGAGCCTATCGGCACGAACCTGTAACAACGTTCTAGGTCTCTGTACTTGTTGATTTTCTGGGTGTCCCTTAAGGTGGCTGCCCCACCTCCCTCCGCTGAGCTGTAACGTAAATAGGTATCAGCCAATGTAGATGCACAGGTTTAATCCCATACGACCTGTTTACCTTCCCTCCAATGCTGCAGGGTGACTCCATCTGGGCGTTTTTGGCTGTTGTCAGGTCTGCACATCTGGGGTTCCCTTTGTGCTGGACACCCAGCTGAAGCCAAACTTCTCTTGATGATGTCATTGACTGCTTCGTGTCTGGCAAATTTTCCCTGTGTGAGACCATGGCTGCCGTATTAGTCTGCCCGTGCATGGCCGCAAACACACCTGTGTTCGGTGGAGATAGGGGCGGCAAGGCGCAGAGCAACACCAATACTTAGGGTCCGATGGTCCAGGCGGGTGCCCAAGGCGGAATTAGGGACTGCCAACAGGAAGTCCCCAGCATGGGGGGGCTTACACAGCTAGGAGACGCGCTCTGTCCTTCTGAGAAGCTGCCTCCAGCAATGCTTTGGCGATGTTCTCCACTATGGGGCTATCCCATTTGGCCTGTTTACCGTCGTTTGGTAAAGTTGGTCTGGTGTGTGAATTGGCAAGAATGTCCCACTGACCATCTATTTCCACAAATTTGGGATCACGAATCCTAATGGAGTTCATTAGGTATTCTGGTAGTATTTCCTTCACTAATTCACCTGTTGCACTGGTCGAGGATAAGAATGCCGGCAATGCTAACTGTGTCGCCTTGCGAATACCTATCCCCCCGAGTCTAACTGGGAGCGTTGCTTGGTCCCACTGGTCGTTTTGCAGGGAGAGGTTTAACACTTTCATAGTTATTGTCTTTAGGAGTGAGTCGTATTCCGTTAATTTTGGGCTGTCAAAGGAAGGAGCACACTTGAGGAAATAGGTAAATCTGGGCAAGGCCAGGCACCTTGTAAGAAGGTACAAAGCATCGTGAGCATCCAAAGCCCCTATTCGCGCCTCCATCCTCCTCAGGTCTTTAAGCTTTTCTTCGATGACTACCTCAATGGCGTTCGAGCCCAGAGGTGCCCCTAGCAGCACACTGTCGATGGGAGCGATCACTTGGGCTCCTGGCAATAAGATTCGTACTGCATCTATGATTGGTTGGCTGGATGAGATGATTTCACACTTTGATGGATTTAGTGTAAGGCCTAACTCCTCTCCCTTAGATTTCACTAGTTGAAGATCTCCTAGCAGGGATTCCTGTGTCCCTGCCAGGGTGCCATCGTCCAGGAACCAGATGTTGAATTCGCTGGACAACCTGCTTGTGACCTCCTTAGCTGCCATGCAGAAAAAGAAAGGGGGCAAGTGGGTCTCCCTGCTGGACACCTTCTGCAGAAACAACTTCATGTTCCCCAAACAACAGTGTCGATTCCCTACTGTACCCTGCTGAAACGAAAGGAAGTAGACAAGGGAAGCTGGTTCGAACTGCTTCCAGTACCACATCCCTTTTTACCTGGTTGAAGGCATTTTTAAAGTCTAATTTAATTAATTCCTTATTTTCTGGGAGGTCCTTGATATAGGCTCGTGCTGCATGAGCTGTTGCTTCACAGCCATGGGGGACACCAAAACCTAGTTGATGGGGTCGAAGCATCGTTGCAGCGTCTATGCTGATTTTTCTGACAGCTGCCCTAGTAACAAGGCACCGAAGTGTGTTACCCACGGCAATGGGTCTGACTCCACCATCCTTCTTCTTGAGGGCACAAAGGGATGCTCCGAAGAAGAAGGGCTTAATTGTATCTGGGATCAACCCGGAGAGACAGTCGTTGACAAACTTCGAGATCTCTGACAGTAGTGTCTTGGCAACTTCGCCGAGAACTGGGTTTGTCATCTCCTTGAGGTGCTGAGGTCTTACTCCAGTGTATCCCCCTGCCGAGCCTGGTGGAAATGACATGATGGCTTTGTATACCTCTGACGCTTGGAGTAATAGAGGTCCCATGTCTGGGACATTTGTGTCCCGAGAAGTGGGTTCCCATGGTACTCTGGGAGGGTGCTTCTCTCTCAGTGAGTCGGCAGTTGCTGTATTTCTAGGGGCGATTGTTTCTTCACTGGTAAGTAACCTAATTGCCCCTACTGTGTTGCCCTCTTCAATTTTCTTGGTCACTTGTGTTCCAATCTTAAATTTATCATTGAAACTCTTGGGTCTTCCACGATGGTTTTTGCGTTGATGAGGGATGGGGATCAAGTTGTCAGCTCTGGGGAAATTATTTATTGCCCTAGTGTCTGATGAGGCTAGTGACTTGCCCCCTCTATACATATATATATATATATATATAGATGTCGTACCTAGTAGCCAGAATGCACTTCTCGACCTACTATGCAAGGCCCGATTTGCATAATAAGCCAAGTTTTCCTGAATTAATATATTTTCTCAAATTTTTTTCTTATGAAATGATAAAGCTATCCATTTCATTATGTATGACGTCAATTTTTTTTTATTGGAGTTAAAATTAACGTAGATATATGACCGAACCTAACCAACCCTACCTAACCTAACCTAACCTATCTCTATAGGTTAGGTTAGGTAAGGTTAAGTAGCCGAATAAGTTAGGTTAGGTTAGGTTAGGTAGGTTAGGTAGTCGAAAAACAATTAATTCATGAAAACTTGGCTTATTAGGCAAATTGGGCCTTGCATAGTTGGCTGAAAAGTGCGTTCTGGCTACTAGGTACGACATATATATATATATATATATATATATATATATATATATATATATATATATATATATATATATATATATATATATATATATATATATATATATATATATATATATATATATATATATATATATATATATATATGACCGAAAAAGTAAGATTAATAATTCTAACACGAATTTTCTCAATCTTTCGTACATTTCTTTTCACTGTTGGAGGTAAATCAAAAATCAATTCTCCAAAATTCATTTTTATTTCTAGTCTGACGCGACACGAGCACGTTTCGTAAAACTTATTACATTTTCAAAGACTTTAGTTCACAAATACACAACTGAATAGAACTTACGCATCTCCGATTTTATATCTACATTTGAGTGAGGTGGAAGGGGTGATGTGGCATTAACACAAGACAGAACAAGATGTGGCATTAATAGGGTATTAATTTCATCAACACAAGACAGAACACTTACGAGATTTGCTTATCAAATCAAATGCCTGTTTCTGCAGAACTTATTGCAGAAGGAGGAAAGAATCGAGGCAATTACAGAAGCACCATACTGTCCCCCGAGCTTAAAGCGGCAGCTAAAAGCCTTCTTGAGAACAAGGAGATAGTTGTCAGGAGAGGTGACAAGTCGCCAATATATGTCATTCTTAAAAAAGACGAATATCTGGCGAAAATGAACATCATACTCTCTGACCAAACTAAGTTCCAAAGGGTAACGAAGGACACCACAGCCGAATTAAAAGCAAAGGTCAACAAACTGATCGAAACTGTGAACGCCAAGAAATCCGGACTCCACCTGCCAAAGATCATTGGGGAATATAAACCTGGATATGCGTATGGAAATGTCAAGACACACAAGCCTAAAAACCCACTTCGGCCAATCATTAGCCAGATACCCACACCCACGTACAGACTGGCGAAGCGACTCAACGGCCTTCTGACTCCTTATGTTCCTTGCGCCTTCAGCCTGAAGTCTCCAAAGGAATTTGTTGACTTACTGCGGGGCACACGGGCCACAGGGATAAGAGCCTCGTTGGACGTAGAATCGCTGTTTACCAAAGTACCTGTGGACGAGACAATCGGAATGATAGCCGACAGAGTGTATCGTGATCCAGCCTGTACTCCTCTTGACATACCAGAAAATATTCTGAGGAAACTACTCCAAGCTTGTACTAAAGAGGCACCCTTCTTGAGCCCGGATGGGCACATGTATAAGCAAGTAGATGGGGTCGCCATGGGTTCTCCCCTAGGTGTCCTGTTTGCAAACTTCTACATGGGCACCATCGAGCAAAAAGTCTTAGTCGACATGAACTTGAAACCGGCCATATACTGCAGGTATGTTGACGACATTTTTACACAGGTACCTGATGTCAGACATCTGCAGGAGCTGAAGGAGGCATTTGAGCAGAGTTCCGTGCTGCGTTTCACTTACGAGATGGAAAAGGATGGGAAGCTGCCCTTTCTAGATGTAACAGTCATGGAAAAGGGCGGAGGTTTCCACACTGCAGTCTACACTAAGGAAACAAACATAGGAATGTGCCTAAATGCCAACAGCGACTGCCCAGACAGGTACAAGAGGAGTGTTGTTAACGCATATGTCGACCGTGCTCTCAGCCACAGCTCAGAATGGAAGCAAGTCGACGAAGAACTCTGTAGGGTAAGGCAGGTCCTAGTCAATAACGGCTTCTCCAATGGTTTCGTCGAAGACATCATAAGAAGGAAAGTGAAAAGCCGTGCAACCTCTGAAGAGACAACTAACACAACACCTATACCCCCTATTAGACTATTTTACAGGAACTTCTTTTCCACAGCTCATAAAACGGAGGAAAGGGTCCTGAAAGATATTGTTAATAGAAACGTTATCCCTACAGACAAAAATCAGAGGATACAACTGACGATTTACTATAAAACCAGAAAAACGGCCAGCCTACTCATGAGAAACTCTCCAGACACAAAACAGAACGCTTTAAAAGAGACTAACGTCGTCTATGCCTTCAAATGCCCTCTTGGGGACTGTAAGCTCCAAAAAACCCAGTATATAGGCAAGACAACAACATCTCTTTCTAGGCGTTTAACGATGCATAAGAAACAGGGCTCCATTAAGGAACATATAATCTCTTCCCACAACCAAACCATCGCCAGAGAAATCCTAGTAAACAACACAGAAATCATCGATAGATACAGCGATAGCAGGCGGCTTGACGTTTGCGAGGCACTACACATCAAGAAGTCAACACCAGCAATCAACAGCCAATTATTGCACAACTATATTCTACCCACCTCAAGACTCCGCTCCAATATAGAAGCATCAAGAAATATGGACCAATAGGCTTTCTACAAACACTTCTATTCAATATCCATTGTTTCGTGTTCTGTCTTGTGTTGATGAAATTAATACCCTATTAATACTCTTGTTCTGTCTTGTGTTGATGAAATTAATACCCTATTAATGCCACATCTTGTTCTGTCTTGTGTTAATGCCACATCACCCCTTCCACCTCACTCAAATGTAAATATAAAATCGGAGATGCGTAAGTTCTATTCAGTTGTGTATTTGTGAACTAAAGTCTTTGAAAATGTAATAAGTTTTACGAAACGCGCTCGTGTCGCGTCAGACTAGAAATATAAATGAATTTTGGAGAATTGATTTTTGATTTACCTCCAACAGTGAAAAGAAATGTACGAAAGATTGCGAAAATTCGTGTTAGAATTATTAATCTTACTTTTTCGGTCATATTTAATAATATATATATATATATATATGTCGTACCTAGTAGCCAGAACTCACTTCTCAGCCTACTATTCAAGGCCCGATTTGCCTAATAAGCCAAGTTTTCCTGAATTAATATATTTACTATAATTTTTTTCTTATGAAATGATAAAGCAACCCTTTTCTCTATGTATGAGGTCAATTTTTTTTTATTGGAGTTAAAATTAACGTAGATATATGACCGAACGTAACCAACCCTACCTAACCTAACCTAACCTATATTTATAGGTAAGGTTAGGTTAGGTAGCCAAAAAAAGCTAGGTTAGGTTAGGTTAGGTAGGTTAGGTAGACGAAAAAACATTAATACATGAAAACTTGGCTTATTAGGCAAATCGGGCCTTGAATAGTAGGCTGAGAAGTGCGTTCTGGCTTTTAGGTACGACATATATATATATATATATATATATATATATATATATATATATATATATATATATATATATATATATATATATATATATATATATATATATATATATATATATATATATATATATATATATATATATATATATATATATATATATATATATATATATATATATATATATATATATATATATATGACATATTGTGTCACTCAACCTTGGCCAGGATGGACGTCCCAACAACTCCTCTCCTCAGTATATGTGGTACCCCACCCACCGCACGGGGGGAGGGGGGCAGGGGGAGGTTTCTGATAGAGCGAGAATGGGGGTGGTTGTTGATAGAGTGAGGGTGGGGGATGGTTGGGTGGTTGTTGGTAGAGCGAGGTTGGGGTGGTTGTTAGTTTAGAATTGTAGGGATTGGTGAGGTGGTTGTTAATGGAACTAGGGTGGTGGTGGTTGTTGATAGAGCGAGGGTGGGGGTTGGTTGTTAGTAGTGCCGGTTGGGGGATTGAGGGATGGTATTTGGTATTTGGAGGAACGAGGGTAGGAGTGGTTCTTAGTAGTGAGGGTGGTGGAAGGAGGGTGGTTGTTGATAGTGTGTGTGGGATGTGAGTGTGAGGGTGGGGGATGGTGGGTGGAAATTGGTGAAGCGACGGTGGGGTGAAAGTTAAAGAGTGCAAAATGATAATTAAATTATATCGGAATGTGTTATTGCTGTCTTGGAGAGATTCTTTAAATTCACAATGATAGCATGTGCAAATCATTTGAAGAATAAAGATGTCTTATAAATTACAAATGTTAATTAAATAATCTTGGAACGTATTATTGCAGTCTTGGAGCGTTTCTTTATTGAACGAAGATGTTTTAGAGAGTATCTTTCTTAAGTATATAAAACAGAGAAAATCTTTTAATGCTGGAAGAGTATTCTTGATGTCTTTGAAATTATCTTTGATAACTCTGAGAATAACTTTTGATGACATGAATAGTATTTTGATGTGTGTGTGTGTATTTCTAATGTCTATGAGAATAACTTTGATGGTGTGATTAGTATTTTAATGTCTTTGAGCATATCATTGGAGAATAAAAATGACATGAGAGTATCATTTGAGGAGCAAAGATATCTCGGAGAGTCACTTTAGTTAAAAATATTATTATGAAGAAATTATCTTTTGACAATTTTTCTTACTCAAGGAAACATAATACTAGTTATGAACATATTTGAAAGTTCCTTTTGACTATTTTTGGAACAAAAAGAAGAGTTATTTTAGTTAGAAAATGATGAAAAGATGTTACCTTAAACTAATTTGTGTGTATCCTTAGTTAAGAAACGAGAAAAAGAATGTCTTAGTTAATTTAATACATTATAGAGGATAATACAATATAAGAAATGATGTAATGATGACGAGCGTGACTATTTTTTAGTTATATGGAAAATTATTTTACTTAAGAAATGGTAAGACAAGAATGTTTTAGTAAATTTGTTACTGTATAAAGTGCAATGTTTTGTTTAAGATCAGTAATAGTAAGAAATATTAAGTTGATAAAGAAATACAGTGACATAGTTGATTGTGAATAAATTTAGGTAAATGACTAAATAAATACTTGTAATAAATAATTTGAAAATACCTAAATAATTTGAAAACTAAAATAACTTTTAAATGGCTTAAAAATTTGTAAAGAACTAAATAAATACCTAATAAAACTTTGTTGTAACTTGCTGACAATCAGTAATGCAGTTGATAATATATAACAATGAACTATTTACTGAATGACAGAAACATTTGGTTTAAGAAAGAAGTAGAGAACATGCAGGGGAATGTGATGAACACAGAGAACGTGGGTGGAATATTAATTGAATTTCCAGAGAACATGAAAACATGAAAATATATATAGAGAGTATACGAAGAATGATCACTGAACTTGTGAAGATCATGCTAAGAACATTATGAGAACATGACAAAGAAGACAGAGAACATGAGGGGAATGAAAGAGAATGCGAAGAAGACAGAGGAACAGTGGAAAGGAAATATGAATTGCAATTGCAGAGAATTTGAAGAATGCGAAGAAACAGGCAAAGAGTATGAATTGAGCCTGCAGAGAATATGCCGAGAACATGAATAATGAGTAACAATTCTGTGAACATTTGCTGAATATGGAGAGAACTTCTAACAAATATGGAAATGACTATTGGAAATAGTTACATTTTAAAATTCTTGAGTGTGCAGAGTTGAGAATGAATCTGGGAAGGGGGTGAGATGCATGGGAGTAGTGGGGTGAGGGAGGGGAAGATAAGGGTGTGGGGAGTTGAGAAGGTGAGTGAGGGAAGGAATAAGATGTGGAGGGGAAAGATATGGGGGTGGGGAGCTGGGGGTGAAGGGGAGGGGGGATCTTGGGGCGAGAGAACAAGTTAGCGAGAGGATGGGCACAAGAAAATGGGGGAGGGGGAGATAATGTATGTTATGACCGTGTGATAATTACCTGATAAGTGTTCATTTACACAGGTGTTGATGGTATGGTTAGACTTGCTAACATTGATGTCGTAGGGGAATAAGAGGTACTCACTTGCTCTGGAATAATTAAGTTTGATGAACATTGAAATAGAGAGGAGAACAGAAGTTGGAACTCGGTAATTGATTTGATCTATTTTATGACCTCTGAAATATAGTAGTTTTAAATCTCAGAGGATTTTATTCATTATTAAGGAAGTTGTACGAACGAAGTAAGGCAGAGGATGGGAGCTGAAACTCGGTAACTTCCTAGATCTTATTTACCGCGTCTGAAATACAGTGGGCTTAAAATTTCAGGGAAATTGGGTAGATAATAATGAAGTGCGAATTAAGTAAGTTTGGAGGACAGGAGCTAGAACTCAGTAACTTTATTTTATTTCATTATTATGTCTGAAATAACTATATTTAAAATCTTGAGGAAATTGATCGGATAATAGCGGAGTTACAGAACTAAACTAAGGTGGAGGACAAGAGTTGGAGCTCTGTAACTTTCATTTATTTTATTACTATATATGAAATACAACGGGTTTAAATAATAGAGGATTTGGATAGATACTAATGAAGGTATGAAAAATTGAAATTGAAATAAGTTTATTGAGGTAAAATACACACATAGCGATGAGGTAGCTCAAGCTATTCTCAGCCCGTTCAGTACATAGTGTTAATACATACATCACAAACAATAAACATATTACCAAAAGGTATGAGAGTGATCTCAGACGGGGACATCAACTGGAACTCGGTAATTATATTGGTGTAATTTTCTACAACTGAAATACAGTGATTTTAATTTTCCGAGAAATTGGACTGACAATAGCAAAGTTTTACGAATGATCTAAGACGGGGGACGGAAGCTAGAACTTGGTAATTGCTTTGATCTTATTTACTACGTCTGAAATACAGCGGGTTTAAGTCTCATGGAAAATTTAATTATACTAACAAAGTTATGAAAGTTAAGTAAAGTGGGGGACAAGAGCTGAAGCTTGGTAATACTGTTTGTCTTTCTTATTAAGTCTGAATTACAGCAGTTTTAAATTTCGAAGAATTTGAACTGATAATAACAAACTTAAGAGAGCGAAATAAGGCGGGGACTGGAACTCAGTAACTGTCTTTGATCTTATTTGTGTGTTTGAAATGTAGCAGTTTTAAATTTCAGGGGATTTGAACTGATAGTGTCAAAGTTGTACGAATAATCTAAAGGCGGGGGACAAAAGCCAGAGCTCGTTAACTAAATTGTTGTTTATTAATACGTCAGATGTATGATGTTTTAAATTGGGCGAAATTTGGGCTATTAGTAGCGAAACTACACTTACAAACGTTCAGAGCCTCTCTCCAAGGATTAACTTCTGATGAAGTTTTTAAAAATTTTTGCTAAAGTTCAAAGAATTTATTTTTCTCCATGAGATCTCTTTAAGACAGCAGGTGTAAGTAAAATTCTGAAAATATTCAGTCTTAAACTGGTCTCTGAAAAGAATTTAGCTGGAAACCAGGTGGAAATGTACAGACGAATTGGAACTCTGAAAAAAATTCAGTCTTCTTTTTTTTCAGGGATATTCCTGTGCGGGCCCTAAGCTGGCCCACTAAGTGTTGCTTGTTTCTGTTTTACTTGGGAGGAGTATGAGTATCTATGACTCGTATGGTCGCTTCAGTAAGATTTTGCCATATGTGTTAAACAACTTCTTCTGCTCTGTTGAATTTAAGTTGAAATCTTAATGGGTTTGTAACTGTGCACTGTGTTAGATAATGTTCCAGTGGTCTGTCGGGCATTTCTCCACAGTGTTGACATTTCCTCTCATCTTCCGGAACCTGTAAGTCTATTGCCCATGCACATGGGTATCCAAGCCTGATGCGATGTAAGTGTACTTCTGTTGCTCTACTGCTCCCTTTCATCAAACTAAGTGGTTCGTAGTTGGTTGAATTCTTGTACCAACCCACAGATCCTGATGTTACAACTGCTGTGTTGTGGTCACTGTACATCTTTTGCATTGCTCTGTTTCTAATTACTTTCTTAATCTGTGATAGACTCTGTGGTATGTAAATGTCTACATTTCTTCTCATAGTTGCAAGTTTTGCAGCTTCGTCTGCAGTGTCATTTCCTATTATTCCCACATGACTTGGCACCCAGTTGATAAGTACCCGTCGGCCTTGTCGTTTGAGTGTTTGCATTGATGATATGACATTTGTGATCAGATGTATGTTATCACATATGTGTTCTTGTTGCAAAGTTTCAATGGCGGTTCTCGAATCTGTATGTATGATAACATGATGTCGGTGTTCAGCAAGAGCATGTTCCAAAGCCTTTTGAATGGCTAGCATCTCTGTTTGTAAAGTCGAACACTCATTTGAGAGCCTCCAACTATTTACAGAGTTTCCTGCTTTAACTGCAGCTCCGGTTTCTTGTCCCTGCTGGTCTACTGATCCATCTGTGAAGTAAGTGAAGCTGTCGGAATTCAGTCTTAAACTGGTGACTATATATATACGTAAGTGAACCTGAAAAATATTGGTCCTAAACATAGCGGCGCCTTTCCAAGTCTCCCCAGACATTTCTCAGAGTGACGGCTTAGCGGTGCCTTTCCCCAAAGCAAAAAGGCACCGCTAAACCTTTTATCCCACTACTCATTGTCCTTCTTCTTTGTGAAGGCAGTAGTGTGTTGTGTGGACGGTCCCCTGAGGGGCTCCACTGTCCTCACACTTGGTGGGACCAGTAGTGTGGACGGTCCTCTGAGGGGCTCCACTGTCCTCACACTTGGTGGGAGGAGTAGTGTGGACGGTCCCCTGATGGGTCCACTGTCCTCACACTTGGTGGGAGGAGTAGTGTGGACGGTCCCCTGATGGGTCCACTGTCCTCACACTTGGTGGGAGCAGTAGTGTGGACGGTCCCCTGATGGGTCCACTGTCCTCACACTTGGTGGGAGCAGTAGTGTGGACGGTCCCCTGAGGGGCTCCACTGTCCTCACACTTGGTGGGAGCAGTAGTGTGGACGGTCCCCTGAGGGATCCACTGTCCTCACACTTGGTTAGAGCAGTAGTGTGGACGGTCCCCTGAGGGGTCCACTGTCCTCACACTTGGTGGGAGCAGTAGTGTGGACGGTCCCCTGATGGGTCCACTGTCCTCATACTTGGTGGGAGCAGTAGTGTGGACGGTCCCTTGAGGGGTCAACTGTCCTCACACTTGGTTAGGTCCACTGTCCTCACACTTGGTAGGAGCAGTAGTGTGGACGGTCCCCTGATGGGTCCACTGTCCTCATACTTGGTGGGAGCAGTAGTGTGGACGGTCCCCTGAGGGGTCCACTGTCCTCACACTTGGTAGGAGCAGTAGTGTGGACGGTCCCCTGATGGGTCCACTGTCCTCATACTTGCTGGGAGCAGTAGTGTGGACGGTCCTCTGAGGGGTCCACTGTCCTCACACTTGGTGGAAGCAGTAGTGTGGACGGTCCTCTGAGGGGTCCACTGTCCTCACACTTGGTGGGAGCAGTAGTGTGGACGGTCCTCTGAGGGGTCCACTGTCCTCACACTTGGTGGGAGCAGTAGTGTGGACGGTCCTCTGAGGGGTCCACTGTCCTCACACTTGGTGGGAGCAGTAGTGTGGACGGTCCCCTGATGGGTCCACTGTCCTCATACTTGGTGGGAGCAGTAGTGTGGACGGTCCCCTGAGGGGTCCACTGTCCTCACACTTGGTGGGAGCAGTAGTGTGGACGGTCCCCTGAGGGGTCCACTGTCCTCACATTTGGTGGGAGCAGTAGTGTGGACGGTCCCCTGATGGGTCCACTGTCCTCATACTTGGTGGGAGCAGTAGTGTGGACGGTCCCCTGAGGGGTCCACTGTCCTCACACTTGGTTAGAGCAGTAGTGTGGACGGTCCCCTGAGGGGTCCACTGTCCTCACACTTGGTAATCACCTAGTTGTGTTTGCGGGGGTTGAGCTCTGGCTCTTTGGTCCCGCTTCTTAACTGTCAATCAACTGGTGTACAGATTCCTGAACCTACTGGGCTCTATCATATCTACACTTGAAGCTGTGTATGGAGTCTGCCTTCCACCACATCATTACTAAATGCATTCCATTTGTTAACTAATCTGACACTGAAAAAAATCTTCCTAATATCTCTGTGGCTCATCTGGGTACTAAGTTTCCACCTTGTTTCCCCTCGTTCGTGTTCCAGAAGTGCTAAAGAGTTTGTCTTTGTCCACTTTGTCAATTCCCTGAGAATTTTGTTGGTGGTTATCATGTCTCCCCTTACTCTTCCGTTTTCCCAGGGATGTGAGGTTCAGCTCCCGTAGCCTTTCTTTATAGCTCATACCTCTCAGTTCCAGGACCAGTCTGGTGGCATACCTCTGAATCTTCTCTAACTTCTTCTTGTGTTTAACTAGGTATGGACTGTCAGGGGACATATTTTTCCTGCTCTCTCGTGCACTGAATTAAGTACGAAATTGCACAGTGCACCAGTGATGTGCACCGTGATTCAACTTTCTGGATATAACTTTTCAACAGTCGTGTTGGGTGTCGTTGGACAGCCCATGAAATTTGCTAGCCATTGATGTCATTCTGATCGCTGTATCAGGTCTGTGAAGGAAATTACAGTAGGGAGTTGATTTCAGGGAAATTTTGTACAAGTCAAGTGTAGAGAGGGAGGTATGGGGGGGTTAACGGCCGTATACCACCCCCCCCCTATCACGTGTCCACCTCGTGAGAGACGGGGTAGCGTCATGGGGCAGGTGCGCCATTGGCCAGGGCTCCTGGGCCTCAGAAATGCTGAACCGTGATTGGCCAAGACGCCGAGGGGTACAGCATAGTACCCCAGAGGCAGACATGGCGGGAAAAGACATTCTTACCTAGAACGTTGCTAGGGGAGGTCGTAATTTCCCGTGCTAGGCCAAGCATCGGGAAATACCACCTGCAACGTTACTAAAGTCATGCCTATCATCTTGCTATCTTTCCGTGTGCCGTGGGTAAGAATCCGGTAATCGGAAAGGTGCTTGTACCGAACCGTGTGAACTTGTAATCTAGCCGCGTAATTGTGGGACGCCATCTTAGAGCAACTGGACTGAGTGAGGCTGTTAATTATCGGGCTACGAAAGTGACATCCGCCGTCTATCGTATCTGTGCTTGAAGGTACAGCTGTGAGACGTGCTAGAGAAGGTTTCAGTGTTATGAGAGAAACCTTAAAGTTACTAATTTTGAGGAACTACTAAAGAGCAGTGAACGACTCCGTCTCGGGTCTCGTGTACTGTGTAACACCGTGTACCGTCGTATCCTGGGGTACCGTGTCAAGTGGAAGGGCGTGGTACCGCATCCCTGCTGTTGTGCGCTCACCCTGGTCTGCCTAAGCCGATGTGTCGTGCCACCCTGGTCTCTGTGTGTGGAGCTAACCCCGTGGTCTAGGACCCTGTGCTCCACCTGACCACGTGTAGGAAGTGAGGACGCCTACGTCATCATCCAGCAGCAGCAGCGGGAGTGTGATTTTGACGTGTGTATGAGTGAGTGCGAGAAGGTTGCGGGCCCGCATGATTGATGTAAGTACACTGTTTCCGTTTGGGTAATAAAACTCTGAAGCTGGGTTCGCCCGCAGTGTTCCGTCTGTCCTCTGTCCCTGTGACCACCTGGTGAGGTGAATGGGAATTGGAGACGTGTGAGTCTACCCTGTTTGCCGTCATCAAGTTGAGGTTGGGCCCAACTGTGATTTTTGACGTGTGTGAGGACACCTAGTGACACATTCAGAGGTAGAGTAAAGTGAGTTATTTGCTTCTATTTTTTCTATGTGCCGCATATGTATTCCTGTAATTTGATTCCCTTTTTCAGCAGTGAAAGTGGTAACAGGGAGGTTTCCCTTGGTTATAAATTTTACTGTTGTGTTGTGGTAAAGTGTGAATTATTGGTGGATAATTTACTGGGGGAAGTCATTTACAAGTTTTGCCATGAGTGGCAAGGATGTACTGTGTTGTACTGTGATGTACTGTGTTGTACCGTGTGTAAACCGTAGACAAGTTTGTCCTTGGTGGAAGGCGTTGTGTACTGTGAAGGATTCCGTGAGAATTAAAGTCAGTTAACGTCACCGGGGGTCACGATTTACTTAACGAGGTCATTTGTTCGTTGAACTTTGTTGTGATTAACGTAGAGACGTGTAAAGGCAACAGTCACAGTGAAGTTCACTCAGTGGAGGAATTGTCAAGTGAAGACTAACGTAGTGTTAACGATTTAACGAGCTGTCGTTAATTGAGTGATTAACGTAAAGGGTTGACGGTCTGTTATGATCGGAGTCAATTGCGCTGTAATTAAGCTGCTGTAATTCGTTGGACTGATCAGATCTGTCTGCGGACAGAGGGATTAAGCACTCGTAGCTAATTAAAGAGGATTAGTAACCGCCACTTAGTGAATTCACCAGGTGTTGGTGTTGTTGTTTACACGGAGTGTCTTGTAACCTTGTGTGTGGTACAGTAGTCTACCCTCGTTAAGGTAATCTTGTCGTAAGACCGGAAGTGAACTGTCAGTTGAGAGACAGTAGGCTTTATCAATATTCGTCTGAATTAATAGGCTGTTGTATTCAGTAATTAATTGGGAATTACTCACCGAATGCTTGACTTTCAAGTTGATGAAATTAATTGATGTACGAGTTATTGCTGCCATTTAAGTTCGTTGAGACACGTGTGTGTTAACGTAATTGTTTAAATTCAATTAGAGTAACTTTTGTTTTTGATTGTCCTGAGAGACAAGTGTTAACCTAAGATTTTTTATAAGGGGTTATCATTCTTGGATTAACCGCCTTGTTACTTGGTACCTCGTTGAGGGCAGCGAGCGCCAGTCAAGTTTTTGTGATTATAGTATTGATCACCGTGAAGCCGTGACAATATTGATTGCAAGCTTGCGTCACCAGTGGGCACCACTTTGTTCAGTTAGTGTCATTGTTCAGTCAGCTACAACGGGATAAGGATACCGTGGGTCCATCAGGCTGTTGATTAGCTGTTCTTTAATGTGCCACTGGAGTGACAGTAAAGTAACGTAAATTCACTGTGTAGTAGTTTTAGTTATTGTTTTGTGAATAAATTGTTTTGTTATAGAAAACGGTCGTTTACGTCAAACCTTCCAATATTACTGCCCCACATTTCATGTTCTGCAACGCTTTGCCTGCTTATGTTCATATCAATTCTGTATCTAAAGCTCGAGTCTATTGCACAGCACCACACTTCTATAAATAAGAAGTGAGAATCCGTCGGCTACCCTTTATTAGTTTGTCAACTAGGAGGAGCCAGCGACCTAAGTGACAGGTGTTACCCGAGTGGTTTCGCCTGGCGGTTTGCTCCCGCGGTCCTATGATCTTAGGCTTTAAGATTAAATATCTGCCACTGGCAGCTCTTGCTGTTTAAGGTCTGCCTCTCTTGCGAGGTAGTTGCGATTAACGTAACATCAATAGGACTTAATTCTTTTGATAATTGTCAAATAAAAAAAAATCTCCCAGTTCTGGCGCCCAATGTGGGGCTGTGTCACGTGGGTTCGAGCCCATGCACGGACTTTTGATTATTAAAGTAAAAAGTCTCAAATTGCGGAACATTGAGGAACAGTATTGTTGGGGGTGTGTTGTCACAGTTGTCACAAGTAGGTACACACACCAACACACACTGTCAGTATGTCTGTGGATTACAGGGAAGAGTACGTGTATCTGTATGTGTCTGTCTATGGCAGGATGCCAGATGATGCGGGTGGTAAGACGGAGGAGGAATGCCGTCAGTACGTGATGGGACACAGGGCCCGGGTGCAGGGGATACGCCAGGCATGGGTCGGTCAGGAGTTGCCAGCACTCCGTGACACTAGGGACACGTCAGAGAGAGAAGCGTCACCTGAAAGGCATAACGCTAGTCACGCTTCGGCGAACGAAACGCCGGGAAGTGATTTAGAGGATGAGGAAAATCCCCTAGCCGACTTTCGTGTAATAGATGTGGTAGGAGGTGGAAGAAGTAGTACGCCTCAGGATCTTAGTGGGAGGTCGCGCCCTCACCAAAGAATTTCAATAGAAACCTTCGTGGAAGGTAGTGTTGCATCAGCAGGTAGGTTGATGCAGGAATCGCCGGCCAGAATGGGGACTGTACAACCCCAGGCGGGATTCACCTTAGACATGCTGCGAGAACAAGCTAGGTTAATGGGTCTCTCAGCAACTGGGATGTCTAAGTTTGTGATGGAAATGTGGAATACCCATCAGGAGAGAGAGAACCGGTTGGAGATTGCAAAGGTGCAATCCACAGCTGGGAAGGGAAGCCAAACCCAACCCACAGAGCCCGGCCCAGAGGGGCCAGTTGTTAAGATAAAAATGCCTAATCTTATAGCTTTCGATGAGCAAGTGGATTCAATGGATGCATACATTGACCGCTTCGAACGCAGAGCAACGGAAGGGAAGTGGAGTAGGTCAACTTGGGCCCAAGCGCTAGCTTCATTGTTGAAGGGAAGGGCATTAAGTATATACCAGGGTTTGGGAACTCCCATGTGCAACGATTATGATGCCCTGAAGCGAGCCTTAATGAAAGGCTATGGCATTTCGGCCGATGGAATGATGAGGGCATTCCGTCAGATTAGAGTGCGTCAAGGGGAGACGTACCGGGCCATGTTGCAGAGGCTAGAGTCGAGCCTCAAGCGCTATTTTGAGTTGAACAACGCCGTCGTTCCGGAAGACAATACGTTGTTTGAGCTGATGACTAGAGAACAGTTCTTGGAGGGAGTGGAACCTGCGCTCCGTGCTAAACTCAAGGAAAATGAGATAGTCTCTAATGAGGCTATGGCAGAATGTGCCGACGGGTGGGCTGAGGAACACAGACCTAGACAGGGAGGTTCATCTGAGAACCGACGTCATGACCAAGCCTCAGGGAGCGGGGCTAGGCCTAAAGAGAGTAAGTCTAGAGTAAGCCATAAGCCACCCAAGGTCAGTGGACCCCGCTGTTTTACTTGTAACCAGCCAGGTCACAGGGCAGCTCAGTGTAAGAAGGGCAAGCGTGCAGAAAAGGGGGGAACACATGCACAGATTGCTGGTCTGGGTGCCCACGAGGGAGGTGATCCTCTGCAGCACACCCTGGAGACAGCAAGAGGTTTAGTTAATGGTAAATGGACCAAGGTCTTGCGAGACAGGGCAGCTACCACTCATATGGTCCGAGAGAGTTTTGTCAAGCCTGGGAACGAGACAGGCAGAACCATTCATGAAAGATACCCTGATGGTACACAGATAGATATGATCGAGGTATCCCTGATTGTTGACACACCATGTGTAAAAGATAAAATACGAGCGGTGAAATGCAAGGGCGCTGTATATGGGTTGTTGTTGGGAAACGCCCCCTGGAGTGTCAAATGGTAGGAGTCGGTCCTGTGGAAGTGACTCACAGAGAATGGGACTCACACCAGCTGGAGGTGACGTCACGCGCCAGTCAGCTGGCAGCCAAGCCATGGCTGCCTCCCCAGCTAAGGAACAGAGGCAGCAGGCGCAAGGAAAACGGGGAAAGCCTGCTCCTTTCCGCCAACAGAAAACGGGAAGAAACTCAAGGAGGTGGGTGGGGGCTCGACCAGCTGATCCAGCCAGGTCCCGCCAACCCCGAGGGTGGGCAAGGGTCACCGCCTCGGAGGTAAATAAGAGGAGAGGGGGAAGACCCCTGGTGACTGAGGGTGTCACTGCTGCTCCCAGGGGGAACAAGGCTTTAGTAGCCGCGGTGACCACACGCGCAATGAGTGCGCAACCCACCAAAGTGGTCAAGCCGCTGAAACTACATTCTTTGAAAGGAGTAAGCGCTAAAGAATTCCAGGAAGCCCAAAGGAAAGACCCCACACTCAGGAAGATGAGAGAGCATGCCGCAGAGGGTAGGGTCTTCACCATGAATAAGCGCAGGTATAAGTACTTGGAGGTTAAGGGTAAGCTAGTGCGCAGGGTGGAAACACCCCAGGACACTCGTGAACAATTACTGGTCCCCAAAGAGCATCGCCTAGCTGTGTTTACTCTCGGTCATGAGGGAGTAATGGGGGGGTCACATGGGACATGCTAAGACCAGTGAACGAATTCAGTCATCGTTCTATTGGCCAGGGATGACTGGGGACGTACAGCGGTATACTCGGTCATGTGACGCCTGTCAACGCACCGCTGACAGAGGTAAGGTGCAGCCAGGGAAGCTGAAGCCTTTCCCCATCATTGATCAACCATTTAAGATGGTCAGTGTAGATATAATTGGCCCGATTGAGCCGAGGGCATCAGACGACAGTAGATATATCCTGACCATGGTAGATCATGCTACTCGGTATCCAGAGGCGGCACCTTTGAAGAATATCGAGACCGTCACAGTGGCGGAAGCATTGGTTGGATTCTTCAGTCGCTTAGGTATACCGGAGAAGATACACAGCGACAAGGGGGCACAGTTCACCAGTGAGATGATGACGGAAGTAGCTAGGCTAGTCATGTTGCAGTCATCATTCACCACACCTTATCATGCTATGGGAAATGGGTTGGTGGAACGGTTTAATGGTACCCTAAAGAGAATGCTCAGGAAGATGTGCATAGAGCAACCCAAGGAGTGTCCAAGGTACATTAACCCGTTATTGTTTGCCTACAGGGAAGTACCCCAGGCAAGTACCCGGTTCTCACCGTTCGAGCTCCTGTATGGTCGCACAGTAAAGGGACCGCTGCATGTGTTGAAGAATCTATGGGAGGGGGAAGACTGTACCCCAGAAACCAAGACGACGTATGAGTACGTCATAGATTTGAGGAACCGTCTAGAAGAGACGTGTAAGTTGGCCAGGGAGGAACTCGCCAAGGCTAAGGAGTACTAGAAGAGCAGGTACGACCAGAAGGCCAGGGAGAGGAAGTTTAAGGTGGGAGATAAAGTACTCCTACTCCTCCCTACAAGCAGGAACAAGCTCCTGCTACAGTGGAAGGGACCCTTCACCATCACTGAGTGAAGTCACTCATTGACATACGTCGTATGCATAAGGGGGTCAATAAGAAGTACCATGTTAACATGTTAAAACGCTATGAGGAACGTGATGATGCGTCATCAAGTCAATAAGAAGTACCATGTTAACATGTTAAAACGCTATGAGGAACGTGATGATGCGTCATCAAGGTCGGAGGAGAGTGAAGATAGTGCCTCTCCGAGTAGTCCATCCCAGGGTGTTGCTAGTGTGTCCGGTATGACACAGACTGAAGCCGGAGCTGCAGAGCTTGGGGTTCAGCCTAGCTTCGAGGCGTCGAGCCGGCTAGAGCCTGGCCCTGGAGCCGAGCACTCTGCGCCTAAGTCAGGTAACACTACCCAGGACGAACCGGAGGAGTCACCCCAAGTCTCTCAGGGCGACGACGCATAGAAAGCGGAGTCTCCACCCACCACTACCCAGCCAGAAGTGAGCTGTCAAAGTGTGTGTGACAGCTCGTGCACAGTGCACCATCGAGCTGGTAAAATGGTGGGGTGTATTTCGCTTCCAGTGAAATAAGCCCTTAGTGGGAGGTTGATGTCAGGGGACATATTTTTCCTGCTCTCTCGTGCACTGAATTTAGTACGAAATTGCACAGTGCACCAGTGATGTGCACCGTGATTCAACTTTCTGAATATAACTTTTCAACAGTCGTGTTGGGTGTCGTTGGACAGCCCATGACATTTGCTAGCCATTGATGTCATTCTGATCGCTGTATCAGGTCTGTGAAGGAAATTACAGTAGGGAGTTGATTTCAGGGAAATTTTGTACAAGTCAAGTGTAGAGAGGGAGGTATGGGGGGTTAACGGCCATAGACCACCCCCCCTATCACGTGTCCACCTCGTGAGAGAGGGGGTAGCGTCATGGGGCAAGTGCGCCATTGGCCAGGGCTCCTGGGCCTCAGAAATGCTGAACCGTGATTGGCCAAGACGCTGAGGGGTACAGCATAGTACCCCAGACTACTAAAGAGAACAGTGAACGACTCCGTCTCGGGTCTCGTGTACCGTGTAACACCGTGTACGTCGTATCCTGGGGTACTGTGTCAAGTGGAAGGGCGTGGTACCACATCCCTGCTGTTGTGCGCTCACCCTGGTCTGCCTAAGCCGGTGTGTCGCGCCACCCTGGTCTCTGTGTGGGAACCGACCTGTGAGATTTATATTTATTTAATTTATATGAATTTATATTTACGTTAATTTATATACTTCGATAGCAATTTGTATAATGTTAAGTGGACTGTATTTCTGCAATAATCTCTTAATCTCACAAATCGATCCTCTACACATTAGGGGGGGTTTATATTTATATATATGCAGCCAATCAAACTACAGTAACTACATACATTGAAAAGGTTCCTTATCTTATAGTACAGCAGGTTAGTCCACCAGGTATAACTAGGGTGTAGACACCAAATTATCCTCTTTGAGGTAGCTTCCATATCACCCAGTAACTGGTGCACAAATCTTGCTTCCTCGTCTTGACCTGTCAAAAGTGCGCTAGCTGTGAAGCCAGAATCCTATATATGACAAGTATTTCAGAGAAACTGTACATGGAACATTGAAGACCTGGCTTAATTACCTTTAGTTTGAGGCTTCCACGTGATCTAACCGGGTCACCCTATATCCTGACATTAATGGCCATAAATGAATGATAAACGGGTTTCGGATAGACTTAACTTGAATTGTAGACAGCGTGTTGGAGATGGTACCTTTGGTTTCCATAACACTACGTCCAAGTAAAATTAACAGGAGCCGAATTTGCTCCTGTGTGAGCCTCTGGTCTCGTATAAACAATGCCTGTTTAACACTCCATACTATTGACGTTACTGGCCGACATTGTCCAGAATGATAGGAGCCGAATTTGCTCCACACGTCTCGGAGGTGACACAACAATGGCTCCCTCCTTCCTCCCTGACGCCTGGCCTACTTTGTCCAGATTTCAGAAAGTGATAGAAGGGTCACATTTACTCTACTTTAATATTGATAATTAAGTTAATTTATATAAGATGTTTTTATGATGGTAAAGTCCAAAGACTAATGTATTTAAGAATAATTCCCAGCAGAATAGCTGGTGAATTATAATAGTATGTGGTGATGATATCCCGTTTTCTTTAGACGGTAATTCCACTACAAGTTACGTTTTCTATGGGTAACTTGTTGGTACAACACAGCTATTATCTGTATGATATATTAAATGGTGTCGGATTTTCCGACATAATTCCCCAGGGGGCTGCTCACGGGTCGAAGTCCTAATTAGAACAGACGAACACCGATACTCCTCCTTCGAATTATTACATTAATTTGATGTTAGTAGTTAGTAATCACACATTTGTGCGTCTGTTCGTACAGGACGGATGTCCCGTACTAGAGTTGCAGGGGTTAGAAGTCTAATGCGATTTCATTTCCCTGTCAACTCTTGAAAGGCTAATATTCAAGCCTTATTACATATTATTTAACCCAGAAGACTGGATGTGATCAAGTACTACAGTCAAGTATGATTCAGGGACTGCAGTGAGATCAGTGACATTAGATATAACTTGAAGTTTCTTCAGGTAACTGGTCACTGATATATAAACACTGAGGCCCATGGAATACATCTTGATTAAATAATAAATGTATCAAATCAGTCATCAGATTTATTGGGGTTTAATTTAGTTAATTGATTCAGAAGATTGAATAGCTCATCATTAAAGTAAAGTATGGTTCTGAGACTGCAGTGGGTTCAGTGACATTGGTCGCAGTGACTTGTAGCTGTTTTAGGCTACTGTTCACTGATTTGCCACTGAGGCCTCATGAACTCATCTTCAGCTTTAAATGATGATACTAACATCAACCTCTGTTGGTATAGTCAGCTGTAATCTCCTTAGTATAATGCTACTGGAGAAATATAATCAGCTGACAAATTTAGATTTCTACTGGTATTGTTTATCTGCAGGCATAGGTCTCCTCAGGCTTGATACTGGGCCTGAGAGTAATTTACCTCCTGCAGACTTTAACATGGTTATGCCCTGATATTTAGTAGGGCTACCGATGAATTGATGGTAGTAGCCTGTCCCCACAAGGACAGCCATTTGGCATTTGATTTGCTCAAATTTACCTGCAGCTGCTTGATAATAGCTTTCCAGGTCAGCATAATCAACTTGAGATTGTTGTGACAAATCTTCACATTTCTTGATCTGTCTTGTTAAGTGGCCTTTAAGACCTGCAAGGGTTCTTTTCATTCTCCCTGCATTATCCATACTGGCTCGTTGGTGAAGCCTTGTGGGACTTGTACTTGGGCTGCTCATAATACTGAACAAACACTAATGGTTGCCTAGGGTAAATTCTGCACTCACTAGGCAATAATCCTACCTCTACTAGAGGTTAGCACTTAAAATTAATACACATTATATATATACAATCATACACACTAATGATTTGAGTGATAAACCAGTGTCACTGGAAGTACCTTTAGGTTAGCTCTTCTATATCACCCTAGGATGGTAGAGACACTAATTAATCACTCAAAGGTGTAATGATCATAAGTAAATTATTATATATACAACTCAATTCGAGTTGATAAAAATTACACCCAAAATAGGGTCTGGACCATTCATTAATGGTGTTAGGTTGTTCAATATAGTACAACTGACTATGGTAATAATGGGACTAGGATGAACGATAATAGTTCAACTAGTCAATGGTTAATATCCTACCCTGTTGTGGGTTGGCAATTAGTAAATATTATACTGTGATCACTAGTGCAATATATATTAAATAATTCTCTATTTTGGAGAAATAATATACACAATTATTGATAATAGCCTCTTAATTAGCCTCTATGAAACTTCTAATATTATCAAGAAGTATTAAATATTATTAGTGACCTCGCGAAATAAACTCCACAAAATTCGTAGATAATCTCTCGCGAAATGTAACACCACGAAATCCGTGAACAATCTCGCGACACAGTCACTAATTTGGCTGGCTTCTATATTAGCGCTGTCATTTCACGAAATAACACGCCACCAAATATCTGTGGGTGTGCATGAAACCGCTGACGAAGCTGAACTGGGCTGAGGGAGGCTCCTGAGCTCCCTCGAGGCTTCGCCGCTGTCTTTGACTGGCTTTGTTTAAATAACACTGCACTAGTATATTTAATGAATCCACTGGTTAACTGGTTCATCCGGTACTAAGATGACCAAATGTGGGTTCAAAGGATCAAATAATCCGTCATCCGGTTCGAAGATGACCAAATAATTCGATTTCGAAGGACCAAATAATGTGGGAACCGACCTGTGAGATTTATATTTATTTAATTTATATGAATTTATATTTACGTTAATTTATATACTTCGATAGCAATTTGTATAATGTTAAGTGGACTGTATTTCTGCAATAATCTCTTAATCTCACAAATCGATCCTCTACACATTAGGGGGGGTTTTAAATTAATATATATGCAGCCAATCAAACTACAGTAACTACATACATTGAAGAGGTTCCTTATCTTATAGTACAGCAGGTTAGTCCACCAGGTATAACTAGGGTGTAGACACCAAATTATCCTCTTTGAGGTAGCTTCCATATCACCCAGTAACTGGTGCACAAATCTTCCTTCCTCGTCTTGACCTGTCAAAAGTGCGCTAGCTGTGAAGCCAGAATCCTATATATGACAAGTATTTCAGAGAAAACTGTACATGGAACATGAAGACCTGGCTTAATTACCTTTAGTTTGAGGCTTCCACGTGATCTAACCGGGTCACCCTATATCCTGACATTAATGGCCATAAATGAATGATAAACGGGTTTCGGATAGACACTTAACTTGAATTTGTAGACAGCGTGTTGACAAATGGTACACCTTTGGTTTCCATAACACTACGTCCAAGTAAAATTAACAGGAGCCGTATTTGCTCCCGTGTGAGCCTCTGGTCTCGTATAAACAATGGCTGTTTAACACTCCATACTATTGACGTTACTGGCCGACATTGTCCAGAATGATAGGAGCCGAATTTGCTCCACACGTCTCGGAGGTGACACAACAATGGCTCCCTCCTTCCTCCCTCACGCCTGGCCTACTTTGTCCAGATTTCAGAAAGTGATAGAAGGGTCACATTTACTCTACTTTAATATTGATAATTAAGTTAATTTATATAAGATGTTTTTATGATGGTAAAGTCCAAAGACTAATGTATTTAAGAATAATTCCCAGCAGAATAGCTGGTGAATTATAATAGTATGTGGTGATGATATCCCGTTTTCTTTAGACGGTAATTCCACTACAAGTTACGTTTTCTATGGGTAACTTGTTTATACAACACAGCTATTATCTGTATGATTATTAAATGGTGTCGGATTTTCCGACATGTGGAGCTAACCCCGTGGTCTAGGACCCTGTGCTCCACCTGACCACGTGTAGGAAGTGAGGACGCCTACGTCATCATCCAGCAGCCGCAGCGGGAGTGTGATTTTGACGTGTATGTGAGTGAGTGCGAGAAGGTTGCGGGCCCGCATGATTGATGTAAGTACACTGTTTCCGTTTGGGTAATAAAACTCTGAAGCTGGGTTCGCCCGCAGTGTTCCGTCTGTCCTCTGTCCCTGTGACCACCTGGTGAGGTGAATGGGAATTGGAGACGTGTGAGTCTACCCTGTTTGCCATCATCAAGTTGAGGTTGGGCCCAACTGTGATTTTTGACATGTGTGAGGACACCTAGTGACACATTCAGAGGTAGAGTAAAGTGAGTTATTTGCTTCTATTTTTTCTATGTGCCGCATATGTATTCCTGTAATTTAATTCCCTTTTTCAGCAGTGAAAGTGGTAACAGGGAGGTTTCCCTTGGTTATAAATTTTACTGTTGTGTTGTGGTAAAGTGTGAATTAATGGTGGATAATTTACTGGGGGAAGTCATTTACAAGTTTTGCCGTGAGTGGCAAGGATGTACTGTGTTGTACTGTGATGTACTGTGTTGTACCGTGTGTAAACCTTAGACAAGTTTGTCCTTGGTGGAAAGCGTTGTATACTGTGAAGGATTCCGTGAGAATTAAAGTCAGTTAACGTCACCGGGGGTCACGATTTACTTAACGAGGTCATTTGTTCGTTGAACTTTGTTGTGATTAACGTAGAGACGTGTAAAGGCAACAGTCACATTGAAGTTCACTCAGTGGAGGAATTGTCAAGTGAAGACTAACGTAGTGTTAACGATTTAACGAGCTGTCGTTAATTGAGTGATTAACGTAAAGGGTTGACGGTCTGTTATGATCAGAGTCAATTGCGCTGTAATTAAGCTGCTGTAACTCGTTGGACTGATCAGATCTGTCTGCGGACAGAGGGATTAAGCACTCGTAGCTAATTAAAGAGGATTAGTAACCACCACTTAGTGAATTCACCAGGTGTTGATGTTGTTGTTTACACGGGGTGTCTTGTAACCTTGTGTGTGGTACAGTAGTCTACCCTCATTAATGTAATCTTGTCGTAAGACCGGAAGTGAACTGTCAGTTGAGAGACAGTAGGCTTTATCAATATTCGTCTGAATTAATAGGCTGTTGTATTCAGTAATTAATTGGGAATTACTCACCAAATGCTTGACTTTCAAGTTGATGAAATTAATTGATGTACGAGTTATTGCTGCCATTTAAGTTCGTTGAGACACGTGTGTGTTAACGTAATTGTTTAAATTCAATTAGAGTAACTTTTGTTTTTGATTGTCCTGAGAGACAAGTGTTAACCTAAGATTTTTTATAAGGGGTTATCATTCTTGGATTAACCGCCTTGTTACTTGGTACCTCGTTGAGGGCAGCGAGCGCCAGTCAAGTTTTTGTGATTATAGTATTAATCACCGTGAAGCCGTGACAATATTGATTGCAAGCTTGCGTCACCAGTGGGCACCACTTTGTTCAGTTAGTGTCATTGTTCAGTCAGCTACAACTGGATAAGGATACCGTGGGTCCATCAGGCTGTTGATTAGCTGTTCTTTAATGTGCCACTGGAGTGACAGTAAAGTAACGTAAATTCACTGTGTAGTAGTTTTAGTTATTGTTTTGTGAATAAATTGTTTTGTTATAGAAAACGGTCGTTTACGTCAAACCTTCCAATATTACTGCCCCACATTTTATGTTCTGCAACGCTTTGCCTGCTTATGTTCATATCAAGTCTGTATCTAAAGCTCGAGTCCATTGCACAGCACCACACTTCTATAAATAAGAAGTGAGAATCCGTCGGCTACCCTTTATTAGTTGTTAACTAGGAGGAGCCAGCGACCTAAGTGACTGGTGTTACCCAGTGGTTGCGCCTGGCGGTTTGCTCCCGCGGTCCTATGATCTTAGGCTTTAAGATTAAATATCTGCCACTGGCAGCTCTTGCTGTTTAAGGTCTGCCTCTCTTGCGAGGTAGTTACGATTAACGTAACATCAATAGGACTTAATGCTTTTGATAATTGTCAAAGAAAAAAAAATTTCATATGGACTCCAGGCTGGAGCTGCATACTCCAGGATTGGTCTTACATAAGTGGTATACAGGATCCTGAACGATTCCTTACACTAGTTTCTAAAGGCAGTTCTTATGTTGGCCAGTCTAGCATATGCAGCTGATGATATCCTTTTGATGTGGGCTTCTGAGGACAGGTTCTGTGTGATATCATCCCCCAGATCTTTCTCTCTATTTGACTCTTGCAGGATATCACTTACCAGATGGTACACTGTATTGAGCCTTCTGCTCCCTTCGCCTAATTTCATTACTTTACACTTTCCTGAATTGAACTTAAGTATCCATTTTCTAGACCATTCCACCAGTTTGTCCAGGTCGTCCTGTAGTCTCTATCTATCTTCATCTGTTTTGATTCTTCTCATATTTTTTGCATCATCAGCAAACATTGAGAGGAATGAGTCTATACCCTCTGGAAGGCCATTTACATATATATTGGGAACAAGATGGATACAGATTTATACAACCTTTGTATTAACCACAAGTAGTTACTAAAATCACTAATTTGTAGATTTAATCATTATCATGATTTATATTAAACATATTGCCAGATTCTTCCTAGTCAGAGTGACGACGCCAGGAACGACAGGCAGAAACATGAATTCTTTCCACATTTAGTTGGATTTATAACAGAGTTCAGTTTATTATTTCTTTTACTAAAAATAGTTACTAATAAGTTTAATTTCGTAGCATACTACTGCTTACGGGAACTTCTTTATTTAGTTGATATCAAACATTCTAGAGGAAATTATTTTAATGTAAATGATTTCACTTTAATTTCCTCGATTAGCTGCGTGACTGTAGTAAACGAGTTTATGTTGCGATAAATTATATTTTAACACAGAAGAATTAAATGTAACATCAATACTCATCACCATCTCTTCTTTCCTTAGTTAATTCCGATATATATAAATCCATTTACGCTCAAGATGTCTATCGAGAGCCGCGTATGCGCAATCGGGAAGAGGAAAAAGACGCGAGAACGTCGTCATCCACCACGCGACTCGGACGCCATTAGCAACGAGCAACAGAGATCTACGTTTCGATCTTACTAACAGTTTGTATTTCGCTCCCACGACTAACAGAGCGGTGCCACGTCACTTGGCACACCTAGGCAGTGTCCCAGGAACCAATAATTACTCAAACCCACAAGTAACGTCTTATCACGGCAGCTGAGGACGAGGGATCTGGAATCGTTCCTACATCAATGGACACTCGGCCCGGCAACTAACCATTTCTAAACTATAATATTGTGCACATTTCTATATTTAGATTAGTTGTCGTTAGGCTGTGAACTTACAAACAAAATCCCATACGTTTAATCTCCAAATTTATTCCGCTATATTGGAATATATGTTGCACAATTATTTACTTTAGATCTCTGCAATAATAATATTCTGTAGGAATATATTTCATAATTCAGGATGTACTTGTAGTTACCATTGGTGGAATTATACAATGTAACTGCCTACCAGCTTCGGGTCCACGACAACCGAGGTACTAGGCTTCTCTACCTGCACGTGCAGCAATTTACTTGAAGCAACACGCCGTCGGAGGATCGTGACAACCGATTACACCTCTCTAGTTTTACAGCTAAGCTGGTCATGTTTATCCGTAGTAATAACTCTGTAGTTATATTAGTGATCTTCCGAGATCAATTATACTAACCCATTGATTTACTGTACTATTCAATATTAGAGTAGTATATTGAGGTGCATTTACCTCTAATTAATATTATATAATCAACCTTATTTACTTTCATAATTTATTTACTCTGGTGAAGAACCAGCACCAGAATAATGCTAGGGATACATTAATCTTTTAGCATCTAACCCTCCATTTTTGTGCAGGTTAATTTGACTCCCTTTACATAAGAAATACAGTTTCACTAAGATCCATAGGGCACTAGTTCTTGGCATCAGTTTAATCCATTGTCTCATTTTGTTTTCCACTTTTTCTCAAAAAGTGGAGGTCCTTCACAGCTATCGAATTATTTTATTTTAGTTACAAAATATTGGAGTCAGATTTTCCCACACAGAGCCCTGTGGAACCCCGCTGGTGACATCTCGCCACTCTGATGCCTCACCCTCACAGTTACTCGCTGTTTCCTGTTGCTTAGATACTCCCTTATCTACTGGAGCACCTTACCTTTTACTCCTGCCTGTTGCTCCAAATTTTGTAACAGTCTTGTGTGAGGTACTGTGTCAAAGGCTTTCTGACAGTCCAAGAAAATGCAGTCTGCCCAGCCTTCTCTTTCTTGCCTAATTTGTGTTGCTTGGTCATAGAATTCTATTAGACCTATGAGGCACGATTTACCATCTCTGAACCCATGCTGGTGGTGTGTTACAAAGCTATTTCCTTCCAGATGCTCTACGAGCCTTTTCCCTCACGATCTTCTCCATCACCTTGCATGGTATACAAGTTAGGGAAACTGGCCTGTAGTTCTGTGCCTCTTGCCTGTCACCCTTCTTGTATATTGGGACTACATAAGCTGTCTTCCAGCTTTCGGGAAGGTCTCCCGTTTCCAGTGACCTGTTATACACCATAGAGAGTGTATACTTAGTGCCTCTACATCTTCTTTTAGTATCCAAGGTGAGATTCTGTCAGGCCCAACAGCCTTTATCACATTCAGCTCCAACAGATTCCTTTCGACCTCATCCTGGTGAGGTCAAATTCCTCCAAGGTTGCTCGGTTTGCTTCCACATTTAGTACAGGGACCTCTCTTTGTTCTATTGTGAAGACCTTCTGGAATCTCTTGTTGAGTTCTTCACACACTTTCTTGTCGTTCTCTGTGTATCTGTTCTCCCCTTTTCTCAGTTTCATTACTTGTTCCTTCATTGCTGATTTTTTTCCTCCTTTTGTGGCTGTGGAGCAGTTTTGGTTGGGTCTTAGGTTTACTTGCGATGTCACGCAAGCACTGGTGGGAGCAGAGGTATGTGTGGTGTGGTGTGGTGTGGACGGTCCTCTGAGGGGTCCACTGTCCTCACACCTGGTAGGAGCAGTAGTGTGTGTGTATGGTGTGGACTCCTACATGTCCTCACACTTGTAGGATATAGTAGTGTGAGTAGGGAGACATCAGAGTGGCGAGATGTCACCAGCGGAGTCCCACAGGGCTCTGTGAGACTAATTCCTCTCAATGTTTGCTGATGATGCAAAAATTATGAGAAGAATCAAAACAGTTGAAGATAAACAGAGAATACAGGATGACCTGGGCAAACCGGAGGAATGGTCTAGAAAATGGCTACTAAAGTTCAACTCAGGAAGTGTAAAGTAATGAAATTAGGCGAAGGGAGCAGAAGGCTGAACACAAGGTATCATCTGGGAGGTGAAATCCTGCAAGAGTCAAATTGAGAGAAAGATCAGGGGGCTGATATCACACCGAACCTGTCCCCAGAGGCCCACATCAAAAGGATATCATCAGCGGCATATGCTAGGTTGGCCAACATAAGAACTGCCTTTAGAAACTTGTGTAAGGAATCGTTCAGGACCTTGTATACCACTTATGTCAGACCAATCCTGGAATATGCAGCGCCAACCTGAAGTCCTTACCTATTTAAACACAAGACAAAGTTAGAGATGATTCGGAGATATGCCACAGACTGGTCCCGGAACTGAGAGGTAGGAGCTATGAGGAAAATCTAAAAGAGCTGAACCTCACGTCAATGGAAAACAGAAGAGTAAGGGGAGACATGATGACCACCTACAAAATTCTCAGGGAAATTGACAGGGTGGACAAAGACAAACTCTTTAGCACTTGCGGAACACGAACAAGGGGACACAGGTAACAACTTAGTACCCAGATGAGCCACAGAGACATTAGAATGAATTTGTTCAGTGTCAGAGTAGTTAACATATAGAATGCATTAAACGGTGATGTGGTGGAGGCAGATTCCATACACAGTTTCAAATGTAGATTTGATAGAACCCAGTAGGCTCGAGAATTGTACACCAGTTAAGTGGCGGGACCAAAGAGCCAAAGCTCTATTCCCACAGCACAACTAGGTGAGTACACCCTATCCAAGCAAGCAGAGCTTGACACAAAACAAAGTACAAGTATATTATCATAAAACACATAATATATACATACATATAAAAGAGAAGTATACCATAGCACACCACTGAACACAACACCACAAAAACGAAGAACTAAGACAAATAGTAATACACAACAAGTACTGAACACCGCCCCCCTCCCCCCACCGTAAGCATACACACGTACGGGAACATAAACACACCAAACGCACAAACATAATACACCAAAGGTAACCTGACATTTCAAAACACCAATACAATATCTTGAGGTTATCTTGAGATGATTTTGGGGCTTAGAGTCCCCGTGGCCCGGTCCTCGACCAGGCCTCCTTTTTGTCACACACCGCCAGGAAGCAACCCATACCAGCTGTCTAACTCCCAGGTACCTATTTACTGCAAGGTGAGCAGGGGCAACAAGGTTAAATAAACTCTGCCCATTTGTTTCCACCTCCACCGGGGATCAAACCCGGAACCTTAGGACTACGATTCCCAAGCACTGTTCACTCAGCTGTCAAGGCCCCAATAATGCAACAGAATCTTTACAAATAAACGAAAGCACACAAAGGACCCAAACACAAGATACATGCTCCAAAAACCTGCTTAACAGGAGCAGAACAACAGCAACACAATGACGGCCATAAAGCAAAAATGTCATCAACATTTGGCCTTATGGCCTTATGCTCCTCTGACTTCTAACCCTTTGGATCGCCTCAAAACTTCCTTTAACCGCAAACTAAGACATCTCTCTAGTCTTTGCCCTCCTGACTTTGATCTCATTAAACGTTTCCGTGTCATCTGCCCTTCTCTTCCTTATTTCTATGGTCTTCCTAAGACTCATAAACCTGGTGTTCCTCTTCGTCCTATCATTTCTTCACGGGGCTCTGTCAGCTATCCTCTTGCCTCCTGGCTCGCTAAAACCCTGACACCTTACCTTGGCACTTTTTCCCCTGCCCACCTTCGTCACTCTCAGGACTTCATAGAAAGACTGCGCCTGCAACCCGCTTGTAAGATGCTTAGTCTTGATGTCGACTCTCTGTTCACTAATGTTCCGCTCGATGACGTTCTCTCTTTCCTCAGACAGAAGGCGTCAGAGGGCCTCCATCCTCTCCCACTTCCCACTGACGTTTTCCTCGATCTCATTAGACTCTGTGTTGAATCTAACTCTTTCTCTTTCAACGGTAAATATTACACTAAACTTTCGGCGTCGCTATGGGTTCCCCTCTCTCCCCTGTTCTTGCTAATTTCTACATGGAATACTTCGAAACTGTTCTTCTTCCTTCTATTGATACTCGTCCCTCTCTCTGGCTTCGATATGTTGATGACATTTTTGCTTTATGGCCTCATGACCTTAATCTTTTCCAGCCTTTCCTCGCCTCTCTTAACAATGTGGCTCCTTCTATCCATTTCAAAGTTGAGGGGGAATCTAATTCCCTCCTTCCCTTTCTTGATGTTCATGTTCACAGCTCTGTGTCTGGGTTCTCTTTCTCTGTCTACCGTAAACCCATGCATAGTGGCATGTACATTCACTTCTTTTCCTACCATCCTCCTTCTGTTAAGAAAAGTGTCCTCGTCTCTCTCTTCCTCCGCGCTCTACGCATCAGCGACCCTCAGTTTCTTGATTCTGAAATTGCCTTTATCTACAAATCATTCTCTCGCCTTGGTTATCCTTTGCATTTCATCAACTGTGCCCACTCTCAAGCTAAACGAAATTTCTTTTATCCTAAACCTGCTTCCAACACTAGTAGCACTGTACTATGCCTTCCTTTCATATCTGAACTAAAAACTTTTACCAATACCTTTCGTCCTCTTGACATTAAACTCGCCTTTCGACAAACTAACACACTTCGTAGCAATCTAGTTCACACTGCTCCTCCTGCTTCTAATGCTGCTGGTGTCTACTCTATTTCCTGTTCATCTTGTCCTCTCCAATACTTTGGCGAAACTGGCCGTCCACTGAATGACAGACTTAAAGAACACAAGAGAAGTGTTAAGTCTGCAGACACTAACAATGCTCTCTTCTGCCATGTGAGGGATTCTAATCATCCCATTGATTGGTCTTCCTCCAAAATAATCTTTCCTGCCTCTACTCTACACAGACGCCGTCTTGTAGAATCGGCTCTTATAAACAATGTACCCAACATGAACTTGAGTCCTGGCTTTGTTGCTGTGGACTCTTCCCTTTCACAGTATATACTCAAATGCTCTAATCTTTCTAACAAACGTGACTTAACATAAGCTTTCCCCCTTCCATTTCTTTCTTTCTCTTTCCTTTTCTTTCTCTCTTCTCCCTTTTTCTGTTCATTGTCTTCTCCTACGCTCCCTTGCTATCCTCTTCTTTTTCCTATTTCTATCTCCTTCGGTGGTTATAATAGGAGCTGCCTCGTATGGGCCAATAGGCCTTCTGCAGTTCTCATTACTACTATCCCCTACACCTGACTTTCCTCCTCAGCTCTCTCTTGCCTATTTATTGCCTGTCCCTACCTCCTCATCACAATCGACTTGAGAATGGTCCAGGACGGACCGAAACGTCGTCGTCCCTTCAATTTCTAGTGTGTGGTCTGGTCAACACAATGACATTCTCCAAAACCAAAAAAACACCATACACACCACACAAGCAGGTTCTGAGCCGAGTTCAGCTCAGCCAGCCGCGTGGGAGGGTCGCTGGGGTCACGCTCTACAATAAACGCCAATATTTTTGGTTAATTAAGGCTACAGTGACAGATCACAGATCTAGGGTTATCACAAAGCCTATAACTGCCGCGAAAAGGAAAAAAAATACAGTGCTATCACTAGAACTTTGTGTTGAACAGTGAATTCACCAGACAGGCCACGTGGGAGGGCCCACGAGGCTTTGTTTACATATTGGGTCAAGTGATCAGTAGTACAGTGAATTGGTGAACTGTAACACAACAGACACACCGATACAGTGACTGACTCCAGAGATTTGTGTTAGATAGAGAAGAACCGCCATCATCAATCTACTGGATTAGTGAATCACCACGTGGGAGGCGACGACGGAGCACTTCGTCATCCATCATCGTAATTATTCACCTGGTTGTGTGAGCGGGAGGCTGACAGGTAGGTACCACTCTCTGGTCAATTCTTCAGGTGTACAGAGGTAAAATATTACCAAATTCTTGTTCAGTATATCAGATACATTTAAAATATCAAAGTGGCTCATTTTGGGTAGAGGTTGACATTTTCCGGGACCCCCGTAACACACTCACGCACACACGCACGCACGCACGCACACGTACGTTTGCAAGCACACATGCACGCACACGCAAAAACAAACACACGCACACGCACGCATGCACACACACACATACGTCCATTCAGGCTAGAAGGGATTAACACCTTTCGTGGAAAGGGAATACAACCTAACTCATAATCCACCCCTCTCTTACCCCTTCTCTTACCCCCTCTCTTACCTGCCGTAATCTGCAGACAACACCTCACCTCCTCTTAACCCCCATCCCACGCGCACACACGCACACACACGCTCTCTCTCTCTCTCTCTCTCTCTCTCTCTCTCTCTCTCTCTCTCTCTCTCTCTCTCTCTCTCTCTCTCTCTCTCTCTCTCTCTCTCTCTCTCTCTCTCTCTCTCTCTCTTGTTCTCTCTCTCTTGCCCTCTCTCTTGTTCTCTCTCTCTTGCTCTCTCTTGCTCTCTTGCTCTCTCTCTCTCTCTTGCTCTCTCTCTTGATAAGGGGCAAAATGGGAGGAGGATGCAACAGGGACACAGGAAACAGCCAGAGTAACTAAACGAAGGAAATGTTAACCCAAGTTCTGGAGGAATTCAGGAGGGAGATGCATGAAATGAGGATTACAATTAAGAACCAGCAAAGTGAGCTGACATCAGCAAGGGAGGAGATCAAATCCCTCACAGAGAAAAATAAAGAGGCTGAGCATCAGATTATCATCCAAAGGGAAGGTGGAAACGTTACGTTGGAAGGAAATGCCTCTGTACCTGAAACATTTGTGGACATACTGAAAAAGAGCTCAGAAGCAATGGCCACAGTGAGGGAGGTAGCAAGCTGTTACCTCACAGGAAGCAGCAAGGTGCACCACTCAGCTGCTGGAGAGAAAAAGATCAGTGGTAGTTGTAGGCATCAAAGAACAGGAAGGATCCCACAGGCAAGAATAAAATAGCAAGGATAGAGAGGCAGTACATGGGCTACTGAAGGGGTTACAGATGGAAGGGGCTGAACAAAACATTGAGAAGGTTTTCAGGTTGGGCTGGTACAACAAGGACAGAAACTGACTTGTAAAGGTGGTATTTACAAACGAAACCACGAAGGAGGATATTCTCGTAAGGAAGAGTCGTCTGCAGCATGTGGAGGGATACAAAAAAGTATTCCTGCAGAGGGACAGGACGAAGGAGAAGAGAGCCAGGGCAGCAGAGGCAAGGAGGAAGCGCAGGGAGAGGAGCAAACCAGGAAATCAAAGCCCCCAACACAACAGTCCCAGAGACAAGAGGGGAACCCAAACCCAGCATCCCAGCAACACCAGAGGGGAGGGCAACACCACCACCCCCTCTACATAGAAACCCTCCCTTCCTCCTCACCCTACCTGCCCCCACCCAACCCTCCCTCCCCCCCCCATCCCATTCTGACCCTGTCACCCCTTCCCCATTCTCATCATGTCCCCCTCCCACCTTTCCCCCTGTCCCCCCTCCCCCTTCATCCCATACCCTCCCTATCCCTCCTCCCCCCTCACCCCGTATCCTCCATGTCCCCCCTATCTCCTTAACCCACACCCTACCTGTCCCCCCCTTCCCTTAAACCCCCAACCCCCACCCCAAAATCCTCTGAGACTCTGCAAACCACCTCACAGATCTTCTCACCCACGGAACAGCTTCCCACACCAGCAGAATGCTCGCCAAGAAAGGGACAAGAAAATGAACAGAAGAAAGTGAGCTTCAAGGCGATGTACACTAACATAGATGGGATAACAAATAAAACAAGTGAACTCGGAGAATGAGCACTAGAAGAAAATCCAGACATAATAGCACTCACAGAAACAATGGTAACGAAAACCATAACAAATGCAGTGTTTCCACAGGGTACTATGTAGTGAGGAAAGAGAGAGGAGGGAGAGGAGGAGGTGGTGTAGCTTTTCTACTAAGAGAAGGTTGGAGTTTCGAAGAGATGGTAATTTAGAACTGTGAAGGTTTCAGTGACTACATATCAGGCACCATAGCAACTGGAGGACAGAAAATTATAGTAGTAGTCATATATAACCCCCCATCGAATGACAGAAGACCCAGACAGGAATATGATAGAAACAACTTGGCCACGATCAACATAATAGAGAGAGCAGCTTCTGTGGCTAGCAGGAACGGATCCAGACTACTAATCATGAGAGACTTCAACCATGGGAAGATAGATTGGGGGAACAGAGACCCACATGAAGGCCCAGACACATGGAAAGCTAAGCTGCTGGATGTGGCAACAAGAAACTTTCTAAGTCATCACGTCAAGGTACCGACAAGAATGAGAGGAGGGGATGAACCAGCCTTGCTTGATCTGATATTTACCCTAAATGAGTCGGATATAAGGGAAGTTAAGTTGGAAGCCCCCTTGGGAATGAGTGATCATAGTGTATTGAGCTTTGAGTACCTGGTTGAGCTAGGAATTATCACCCCCCAGAAAAGAACTGGGAAACAAAGGGCTGACGTACCGAAAGGGAAACTATGAGGGGATGAATAAATTCTTATGGGATATACATTGGGACACAGAACTCGGAACCAAGTCCGTACAAGACATGATGGACTATGTCACCCAAAAATGTCAGGAGGCTGTAAGCAGGTTTGTCCCAGCCCAACAGGAAAAAACAGAGAAGCAAAGGAAGAATCCGTGGTTTAATAGGGAATGTATGAAAGCAAAGGAGCTGAACAAAAGGGCATGGAGGAACTTCCGTAATAACAGAACACCAGAAAGTAGAGAGAGATACCAGAGAACCAGGAACGAGTATGTTAGTGTGAGAAGAGCAGCTGAGAAAAGTATGAAAATGATATAGCTAATAAAGCCAAGGCCGAACCAAAGCTACTACAGAGTCACATCAGGAGGAAGACAACAGTGAAGAAACAGGTGTTGAAACTTAGGGTGGGCGAGGACAGGTACACAGAGAATGACAAAGAGGTGTGTGAAGAACTCAACAAAAGGTTCCAGGAGGTCTTTACAATTGAACAGGGAGATGTCACGGCGCTAGGAGAGGTGGCAGCTAACCAGGTGACCTTGGATAGGTTCGAAATTACAAGGGATGAGGTCAAGAAGCACCTATTGGAGCTTGATGTGAGAAAAGCTGTTGGGCCGGACGGAATCTCACCATGGGTATTGAAAGAGTGTGCAGGAGCACTTTGCTTGCCACTCTCCATAGTGCATAGTAGGTCACTGGAAACGTGAGACCTACCAGAAATATGGAAGACTGCTAATGTAGTTCCAATATACAAAAAGGGTGACAGACAAGAGGCACTGAACTACAGGCCAGTGTCCTTAACTTGTATACCATGCAAGGTGATGCAGAAGATTGTGAGAAAAAAACCTAGTAACACATCTGGAGAGAAGAGACTTCGTGACAACCCATCAACATTAGTTCAGGGAGGATAAATCTTACCTTACAGGCTTGATAGAATTCTACGATCAGGTGACAATGATTAAGCAAGAAAGAGAAGGATGGGCGGACTGCATTTTTTTGGACTGTCGGAAAGCCTTTGACACAGTACCCCATAAAAAGCTGATGCATAAGCTGGAGAAACAGGCAGGAGTAACTTGTAGGGTGCTCCAGTGGATAAGGTTTTACCTAAGCAATAGGGAGCAGAGAGTTACAGTGAGGGGTGAGACCTCAGACTGGCGTGAAGTCACCAGTGGAGTCCCACAGGGCTCTGTACTCGGACCTATCCTGTTTATGATATACATAAATGATCTCCCAGAGGGTATAGACTCATTCCTCTCAATGTCGGAAAGCCTTTGACACAGTACCCCATAAAAGGTTGATGCTTAAGCTGGAGAAACAGGCAGGAGTAACTGGTATGGCGATCTAGTGGAAAAGGGAGTACCTAAGCAATAGGAAGCAGAGAGATACAGTGAGGGGTGAGACCTCAGACTGGCGTGAAGTCACCAGTGAAGTCCTACAGGGCTCTGTACTTGGACCTATCCTGTTTCTGATAAACGTAAATGATCTCCAAGAGGGTATAGACTCATTCCTCTCAATGTTTGCTGACGACGCCAAAATTATGTGAAGGATTAAGACAGAGGAGGACAGCTTGAGGCTTCAAAAAGACCTGGACAAGCTGCAGGAGTGGTCGAACAAATGGCTGTTAGAGTTTAACCCAAGCAAATGTAATGTAATGAAGATAGGGGTAGGAAGCAGGAGACCAGATACAAGGTATCATTTGGGAGATGAAATACTTCAAGAGTCAGAGAGAAAGACCTGGGGGTTGATATCACGCCATACCTGTCCCCTGAAGCTCATATCAAGAGGATAACATCAGCAGCATATGCCAGGTTGGCTAGCATAAGAACGGCCTTTAGAAACTTGTGTAAGGAATCTTTCAGAACATTATATACCACATATGTCAGACCAATCCTGGAGTATGCTGCTCCAGCATGGAGTCCATATCTAGTCAAGCATAAGACTAAACTGGAAAAGGTTCAAAGGTTTGCCACCAGACTAGTACCCGAGCTGAGAGGTATGAGCTACGAGGAGAGACTACGGGAATTAAACCTCACTTCGTTGGAAGACAGAAGAGTTAGGGGGGACATGGTCCTCACATTCAAGATTCTCAAGGGAATCGACAGGGTTGATAAAGACAGGCTATTTAACACAAGGGGCACACGCACTACAGGACACAGGTGGAAACTGAGTGCCCAAATGAGCCACAGAGATATTAGAAAGAACTTTTTTAGTGTCAGAGTGGTTGACAAATGGAATGCATTAGGAAGTGATATGGTGGAGGCTGACTCCATACAGTTTCAAGTGTAGATATGATAGAGCCCAAAGGCTCAGGAACCTGTACACCTCTCTGCCCACACGCTCACACACACACACACACACACACACACACACACACACACACACACACACACACACACACACACACACACACACACACACACACACACACACACACACACACACACACACACACACACATCAGGACAAAAACAACAGTAAAGGAACAGGTTATGAAATTAAGGATAGGGGCGGAAGGATTCACTACAAATGACAAAGAAGTGTGTGAGGAATTGAATAAGAAATTCCAGGAGGTCTTCACCTTAGAGCAAGGAGAAATTCCAGAGGTAAGTGTGGGAATAGCTAACCAGGAACCACTGGAAGAGTTTGAGATTACCAGCGGGGAAGTAAGGAAGTGTTTACTAGAGTCGGATGTGACAAAGGCTATAGGCCCAGATGGAATCTCCCCTTGGGTTCTAAAGGAAGGAGCAGGAGAACTCTGCCTACCACTCTCCATAGTGTATAATAAATCACTGGCAACAGGGGAACTGCCAGATATTTGGAAAGCAGCTAACGTTGTCCCGATATACAAGAAAGGAGATAGACAGGAGGCACTGAACTACAGGCCTGTGTCCCTAACCTGCATACCATGCAAGCTGATGGAGAAGGTTGTGCGAAAAAAAATAGTGGAGCACCTGGAGCGAAGGAACTTTGTAGCACAGCATCAACATGGTTCCAGGGATGGCAGGTCCTGCCTCACAGGGTTACTTGAATTCTACGATCAGGCAACAAAAATAAGGCAAGAAAGAGAAGGGTGGGTAGACTGCATATTTTTGGATTGTTAGAAAGCCTTTGATACAGTGCCACATAAGAGGCTAGTGCGAAAGTTGTAGACGCAGGCTGGAGTGAAAGGGAAGGTACTCCGGTGGATAGAGGAATACCTAAGCAACAGGAGACAACGAGTCTGTGTGAGGGGTGAGGTCTCAGATTGGCGAGACGTTACAAGTGGAGTCCCGCAGGGGTCAGTCCTTGGACCTATACTGTTTCTGGTATATGTAAATGATCTCCCAGAGGGTATAGATTCGTTCCTCTCAATGTTTGCCGACGATGCAAAAATTATGAGGAGGATTGAAACAGAGGATGATAGTAGGAGGCTACAAGATGACCTAGATAGACTGAGTGAATGGTCCAACAAATGGCTGTTGAAGTTCAACCCGAGTAAATGCAAAGTAATGAAACTAGGCAGTGGAAACAGGAGGCCAGACACAGGATACAGAATAGGAGATGAAGTACTTAATGAAACGGACAGAGAGAAAGATCTAGGAGTTGATATCACACCAAACCTGTCTCCTGAAGCCCACATAAAGAGAATAACGTCTGCGGCATATGCGAGGCTGGCTAACATCAGAATGGCGTTCAGGAACCTGTGTAAGGAATCATTCAGAATCTTGTACACAACATATGTAAGACCAATCCTGGAGTATGCGGCCCCAGCATGGAGCCCGTACCTTGTCAAGCACAAGACGAAGCTGGAAAAAGTCCAAAGGTATGCTACTAGACTAGTCCCAGAACTAAGAGGCATGAGTTATGAGGAAAGGGTGCGGGAAATGCACCTTACGACACTGGAAGACAGAAGAGTAAGGGGGGACATGATCACAACCTACAAAATCCTCAGGGGAATCGACCGGGTAAACAAGGATGAACTATTCAACACTGGAGGGACGCGAACAAGGGGACACAGGTGGAAGCTGAGTACAAAAATGAGCCACAGAGACATTAGAAAGAACTTTTTCAGTGTCAGAGTAGTTAACGAATGGAATGCATTAGGCAGTGATGTGGTGGAGGCTGACTCCATACACAGTTTCAAATGTAGATATGATAGAGCCCAGTAGGCTCAGGAATCTGTACACCAGTTGATTGACGGTTGAGAGGTGGGACCAAAGAGCCAGAGCTCAACCCCCGCAAGCACAATTAGGTGAGTACACACACACAGAACCCAAAACTAAGAGGCAAGAGTTACGAGGAAAGGCTGCGGGAAATGCTCCTTACGACACTGAAAGACAGAGGAGTAAGGGGAGACATAATCACAACCTACAAAATCCTTAGGGGAATCGACCGGGTAAACAAGGATAACTATTCAACACTGGTGGGACGCGAACAAGGGGACTCAGGTGGAAACTGAGTACCCACATGAGCCACAGAGACGTTAGAAGGAACTTTTTCAGTGTCAGAGTAGTTAACGGATAAAATGCATTAGGCAGTGATGTGGTGGAGGCTGACTCCATACACAATTTCAAATGTAGATATGATAGAGCCCAGTAGGCTCAGAAACCTGTACACCAGGTGATTGACAGTTGAGAGGCGGGACCAAAGAGCTAAAGCTCAACCCCCGCAAGCACAAATAGGTGAGTACACACACACACACACACACACACACACACACACACAACATAAACTCACCAACAAAACACAAAAAACACTCTCACACTACAAAACACACACACCCACAACATACAGGAAACAACACAAGGACACAACAACACACTGACCGGGACACACGTCCCCGCACACAACAGAAACACTGCTTAACAACCAACCTACACAAGGCCCCCCCCCCAAATATGTTGGGTAGTGGTGGATGGTGGTATGAAGGTGGAGGGTAGTGGGGATGGTGGTTGGTGGTATGAAGGTGGAGGGTAGTGGTGGATGGTGGTTGGTGGTATGAAGGTGGAGGGTAGTGGTGGATGGTGGTTGGTGGTATGAAGGTGGAGGGTAGTGGGGATGGTGGTTGGTGGTGTGTAGGTGGAAGGTAGTGTGAGATGTCAGGTTGTAGTTGTAGAGCATGGGTGCAGGGTAGTGGATAGATTAGAAAGGGAGGGGGATTATAGGGTGGTTGGTCGTGGTGTGTGCAGCAAAAGGGGTGTTGAGGTAGTAGATGGTTTAGCGAAGGTGGA
>NW_025565009.1:50000-71287 GCF_020424385.1 Procambarus clarkii | reverse complement strand
AACTGAGAGAGAAGACTGATGCCGAAGGGAAAGGAAAATGGATAAGAGGGAAAGGTGCTTAGAGAAAGGTATGTGAAGATAATGAGGCAGTTGGCCAATAGGGGAACTCCTTGTGTCTGCACTATGGGGAAAATCTGTGCCAATCACGACAAGGTTTACAAGCTGTGTTTCTGGTCTCGGTGGAATGGGAGGAAAATCAGAGGGAAATGGGACAGACGTGGTGGATAAGGGGGTGTTGGTTGTAGCAGTGGGTGAGGGGGGGGTGGGAGGTTGTGGTGGGTAAGGGGGAGTGAGGAATAGTGGATAAGGGGTAATATGAGGGCGCTGATGAGAGGTTAATTGGCGCAGGCTGTGGATAATAGGTGACAGAGGGTGTGGATGGGAAAGTTGATGGAGACGGTGGATGAGGGGGAAATGTTGTATGTGGTGAACATGTCTCCCTTGTTTCTTCTCTCTTCCAATGACTTGAAGTTTAGCTCCTTTAGCCTTTCCTCGTAGCTCATACCCCTCAGCTCTTGGACTAGTCTGATGGCATGCCTTTCAGCTTTGAGACTGACAGCATACCTTTGTACTTTTTTCAAGCTGTTTAAGGAAATAAGGACTCCACGTCGGTGCCGCATATTCCAGAATTGGTCTCACATACGTGGCATCCAAGGTACCTCACCAGATTTTTAAAGAAAATCTTGGAATTACAAAGAAGCAGAATAAGTTAGATATTGGGTAAATGATCACTGGAAGGAAGAATTTGAGGATACACGATCAGGAGAGTGTAATGTCTCTCTATATCTCTCTGTCTCTTTACAAGTTAGACGCACTTGGAGAGAGAGAGAGAGAGAGAGAGAGAGAGAGAGAGAGAGAGAGAGAGAGAGAGAGAGAGAGAGAGAGAGAGAGAGAGAGAGAGAGAGAGAGAGAGAGATTGAAACATGGAGGCAGGAAGAGTGAGGGAGAGAAAGAAAAAGATAGAGAGAAAGAGAAAGTGAAGTAAATGGTAGGGGAGACGGAGAGAGAGAAAGAGAGACGGAGAGAGAAATAGAGACAAAAAAGGAGATAACAACAATGAGAGAGAAACGCAATTTGAGGAACCCCCGTGATGGCAACACTGAGCGTTCGAAAATCAACCCCCCCCCCCTTAAAAATTTTATACATAAATGCGGAATAAACAGAACGGAGATAACGGGAGAAAAAGTAAATAGAATTAAGAAGGGATAATTAAGTGAGGTATTTCTTGAGGAGCAACAACCCCTCAACCCTACCCTTAACTCCCCATCTCCCCATCTCCCCATCACCCCCCCCCCCCCTCTCTCCTCACAACCGCTCCCATCAAACAACGGAACTATAAACGGTTGAGCTACTTGTGAGCTCATTATGGTTCAGTCGGAAGTGCGAATCCTTGGGGAGTCGAGTGACGCATGTTCGATCCCATCGTATGACCAAAATGTTTTTTCACAGATATGTTAAGTTCTCTTGATTTCACTGTGCATGGCAGGTCCATCACAGCATAGTAGATCCATCACAGCATAGAAGATCCTTCACAGCATAGAAGATCCATTACAGCATAATATATCCATCACAGCATAGAAGATCCATCACAGCATAATAGATCCATCACAGCATAATAGATCCATCACAGCATAATAGGTCCATCACAGCATAATAGATCCATCACAGCATAATAGATCCATCACAGCATAATAGATCCATCACAGCATAATCGATCCATCACAGCATAATAGATCCATCACAGCATAATAGATCCATCACAGCATAATCGATCCATCAGAGGGTAATGCATTTATATACACGTTTTACATATTATAAAATTCCACAAATCAGAGAGGATCAGAAAAGAAAATATTGATAGGATTAGACTCCTCGAAGGCAAACAAGATCCCACATCACAATTACTAACAGGATCAGACAAATAAAAACAAACAGGATCGAACGCCACAAAGGACACAATCCCACATGATCAAACACCATAAATTACACAAATTATAGAGGAACAAACACCACAAAAACACCCAAATCACAGTGAAACGCCTCCGAACAAACGATTCTGTTGTATCGAATTCAACAGACAGGATCGGGTATAACATCACCTAGCAACGGCTCAGCACCTAGCACCCAGCAACGGCTCAGCACCTAGCACCCAGCAACGGCTCAGCACCTAGCACCCAGCAACGGCTCAGCACCTAGCACCCAGCAACGGCTCAGCACCTAGCACCCAGCAACGGCTCAGCACCTAGCACCCAGCAACGGCTCAGCACCTAGCACCCAGCAACGGCTCAGCACCTAGCAGCCAGCAACGGCTCAGCACCTAGCACCCAGCACCGGCTCAGCACCTAGCACCCAGCAACGGCTCAGCACCTAGCACCTGGCAACGGCTAAGCACCTAGCAGCCAGCAACGGCTCAGCACCTAGCAGCCAGCAACGGCTCAGCACCTAGCACCGGCTCAGCACCTAGCACCCAGCAACGGCTCAGCACCTAGCACCCAGCACCGGCTCAGCACCTAGCACCCAGCAACGGCTCAGCACCTAGCACCCAGCAACGGCTCAGCACCTAGCACCCAGCACCGGCTCAGCACCTAGCACCCAGCACCGGCTCAGCACCTAGCACCCAGCAACGGCTCAGCACCTAGCACCCAGCACCGGCTCAGCACCTAGCACCCAGCAGCGTGTTAGTTCAAGCCACCCTGGGAGCCTGGATTACCCGACTTTGATTAATTCAATGTTTTAGTAAAGAATTATGTAGCACAATTTATAATGTTTCAAAAAATCTTGGGCTGAAGTATTAAGCGGCTTAGCTAATGTTGTTATTGATGTTGAAGGAGCAAAGGTAAGTGTGTGCATTGTGTCCGTGTGTGTGTGTGTGTGTGTGTGTGTGTGTGGTGTGTGTGTGTGTGTGTGTGTGTGTGTGTGTGTGTGTGGGTGTTGTGTGGGTGTTTGTGTGTGTGTGTGTGTGTATGGGTGGGTGTTGTGTGTGTGTGTGTGTGGTGTGTGTGTGTGTGTGTGTGTGTGTGGTGTGTGTGTGTGTGTGTGGGTGTTTGTGTGTGTGTGTATGTGTGTATCTGGGTGTGTGTGTAATTACCTAAGTGTAATTACCTAACTATAGTTACAGGATGAGAGCTACGCTCCTGGTGTCCCGTGTGTGTGTGTGTGTTTTACTCAAGTAGTTGTGCTTGAGAGGGTTGAGCTTTGGCTCTTTGGTTCCGCCTCTCAGTTGTCGATCTGTGTTCAAGCGTGAGGCAAAAGTGACGCTCTATGCCACACAGATGGCTACAGTAGAGAAAATTTCAGAGACAGCAAACCATTGCCCATCTGAAATAGGGAGAAGAGAAATCCTCTCCTCCCTGACAAATATGATTGGTAAATATGCCATTAAGGTTTCGGGGTAGGGGTAGAGGGGAGTCTTAATTAATGTATTAACATCACATGAACTGATGTTATGTGTTATTGATCTAGGGGGAGAAATTGGGAACCATCGTTTCTACTTTTTAAGTATTTCTGTGTTGTTCTTACACGTTCTTCGTTATTCACTTCCTTATTCCTCGCCCATTCTCCTTATTCATGTCCCCTCTTCTTCCTCACGTCAACGTAATCCAACATTTTGGACTTGGGGACATTTTATAAGTAAAATCAAGTGTTCTTAATTCCATCATCATAGCTAGACGTGATCAGTCAGAGACGTGTAGCCAACGTAGCCACAAGGTACCATGATGAAGGGACATGTATGTAAAGTGGCTTCCTGTCCATCGAATACGGGTTATTTGCCTTGCTTTATATTTTATACTACAAGTGATGAGTTGGGTAGGAATATAATGAATTGGGTAGGAATAACATTAATGAGCATGTCATATAAAATATATATCAATTTGACCAATAAGTTTAACATTTTCAGTTGAAAGATCAATTCGTCAGGGATGTTATTTATCTTTGATTTAACATGTTGTCTTTAAAGAAGCATAAACTGATGGTTAACAGTGAGAGAAAATAGCGGCATTATTCCATCCAGTCTTCAAAGTGACATGAAATGTACACCTCTTGTACATACAAATGATACCAGAGCCTTTGTGACAACAGAGGGGCCAGTGTTAGAGGCTCAGGTTAGTACAAATCAACAAGAACCATGACCAGGATTCGAACCTGTGCCCGGGAGTATCCCAGACGCTGCCTTAATCGCCTGCGCTGTTCTGTTTTGTTCATTTGATGCACCACGCTATTGTGATTTCTGTGTGTAATGAGGTTAGTTTTAATGTAGTTAGTTAGTTGTAATGAGTTTAGTTAGTCAGGTTAGTTTTCAGTGAGGTGCAGAATATTCCCCCCCCCCTTTTATTAACACATTTAGGTACATCTGCATTTGTGCAGCTACCCTAGACTATATGAAGGGGAGTACAGTGTGTCAAAAAGCTAGCTACGTGATGCTAAAAAATCCCCATCACACAGGATGGTTAGTCATACAGAGGCATGTGATAAGTAGTCTGCACTGGCAGACTCTGGGTGCATTATGAGGATATCATCAACACAAGAGTGAATAAGGTAGCAGTGATACTAAAAGTCCCCATCTCGCAGGATGGTTAGTCATACAGGGCCATATGTTCAGTAGCCTGCACTGGCAAATTTTGGGTGCAATATGAGGATATCTTCAAGAACACGAGAGTGAATAAAGTAATTGCAAAGCTCCAGGTACCTCATGCCAACGGGTCTGAATGGTCTAATAACTGGGCATTCGGTGATGTAGTGTGGGAGATCATGCCGCAGTTCCTGCTCACAGAGTTTGCACCTGGAGTGCTCAGGATTGGGAGATCCGTCACCTGTAGCCACCTGCCACAGGTAACGGTAACCCAACCTGATCCTGGCAACCACTGTGTCGCACAGTCTGGTGGACGTTTTGTGCTGCCCATAAATATAGGTTTCAGATCTGAACAAATCATAGCTTTTTATACTGGTGCTTTCAGGTCGTTGGGAGTCAGTAATTTCTTTCCTATCAGACCTGAGTGTTTGGAATTAGGATCATTTATAATTGATAGTATGCACAAATATCAACGTTTTCTTTGCATCGGACTCGAATGGATGGAATTGAAATAATAATAATAATAATAATATAAAAAATAATAGGTTACAGTGGAGTATTCAAAGGTATTCAGAGTACATTTATATAAAGCCACTAATACGCAGAGCTTTTAAATTTGCACTCACTGGAGTTGTTGTGAAAATGTTAGAAAAAGCTACAATTGGGAAGAATATATACCAGCGTGAGAAATATCGATTCAGAAGGGTTATAGGGAAAAGCTTGGTTTGGAAATAGGGTTGAGGACGAGTGGAACAGGCTGTCAACCAACATTATTGAGAGTAACAGTTTAATAGGTTTTATGATTAGATCAAATTGGTGTGAAGGAAACCAAAAAGTATATTGTTAGAGGGATGTAAACGGTTCTCACCAATAGTTTAGACTTATAGAACCCTGTTGCGATGCTCCCTAAGTCCTAAATCTTCCTGAGGTAAAGATGGTTGATGATGAGGAGGAGGAGGAAAATGAGAAGGAAGACGAGGAATAAGACATCCAAGAGGAAATGAATGTGACGGAAGCAGAGCTGCAGGAAGAAGAGGTAAGGCCAGGGGGAACAAATGGAAATCATTAGGAAACCACAACGTCAGTCTCTCGAAATGGTTATCTAATTTTACACGCGGATAAACGCCTGAACGCGGCTCATTTCCCGTCGCTTTGTTTTCCTGGTAATGACAAGGTGCAGCCCCGAGGTAATGACAGTAATGTCGCCTTCTGCATGTTAAACACTTAAACTTACTCAGCATCGAGGATCCGTCATCAATCAGGGGAAACACTTGTGCTTCGCCACGAGGAATTATGAAGGAGAGAGAGAGAGAGAGAGAGAGAGAGAGAGAGAGAGAGAGAGAGAGAGAGAGAGAGAGAGAGAGAGAGAGAGAGAGAATCTTTATGTATTAATTTCCTCATTACTGAGTTTCTTTTTTGTTTGCCTAAGTCACCAAGATCTTTCACCAAGATGGCAAAACTGCAATTTCGGTCGTGTGGCAGGAGGATCTAGGGTAAACTTCAGCTATAGGTCACAAGGTTCTGCTCAAGCTGACCTCTGGCAAAACCAAAAGAAGCTGAAGGAAGGTATTGAAAGAAGTTGAATGCTTCTGAAAGAAGCTGAAAGCTTATCCCCTTAAGCCCCGTATACAATATTCGCAATTTTAAGACCGGTATTTTAATTTTTTTTAATAAGAACACTTTCAGGATACTGTGCACTACATACGTCAGACCAACATTAGAGTATGCAGCTTACAAGAAAAAAAATCTTAGCTCTTTAATTGGATGAATAATGTATATGAAAAATTTCTCCGGTGATTACTAATCTCAAGGAACTGGAATATTATGACAGGTGAGAATGATGACTCACATTACTGGGAGAAAGGAGGAGACCTGTTAACGGCATATAAAATACTTAGATGCATTCACAAGGTAGTCACAACTGCACAGTTGAACAGCGAAGGAACAACAGACCGACTAGACATAATTAAATTAAAATCTCTCTTACGAAATTTTCATCTGGTTTTCCCCATAATATCTTGGGGTTCTTGAGATGATTTCAGGGATTAGCGTCCCCGCGGCCCGGTCCTCGACCAGGCTTCCTTTTTGTTACACATCCCCAGAAAGCAGCCCGTAGCAGCTGTCTAACTCCCAGGTACCTATTACTACGTGAACAAGGGCATCAGAGTGAAAGAAACTCTGCCCATTTGTGTCCGCCTCCGCCAGAGATCAAACTCGGAACCTTAGGACTACGAATCCCGAGCGCTGTCAACTCAGCTGTCAGGCCCCTAAAATAATGCATTCGAATATATTTCACCCACCACCACGGCGTGTAAACAGAGTTATCTGTTTACACAAACATCTGTCCTTCTCTCATTTATTAGCGTTTCAAACAACATTATTGAAAAATATTAAGCAAGTAGCTACAGAAGCTACTGACATCTATTACCTAGATGTAGAACTAATTACCCCACCGCCAGAAGGTTAACAACCTGCCAACACCCATTCCTACCTGTACAACTACAACACGGACTACCAGTAATGCCATCACAACCTATACAGCTCGTCACCACAACACATACAATCTGATATATAGAAAGAACAATACACCACTCACACAATTCACCACCATCACAACCCATCATCACAACACCCTTTTCATCATCATCTTCAACTTCCTAATGTGCCACAACCCCCCCCCCCCACGACCTCAACCACGATCATGCTGACTGCTATAACCACCACTACCAACATCACCACTACTACAACTGACATTATCACCACCACCACCACCACTGTAACCACAAGTGTAACTATCACTATAACCACTACTACCACCACCACCACAATCACCCCCCCCCTTCCCAACCATCATTATGACTATTACACGAACGAGACAAGTCTCCATTCACTCTAGCCTGGTTGTTGTTGTAGTTTAAGATTCAGCTACTGGGAACTAAAAGTTCCAAGTAGCACGGGCTATGGTGAGCCCGTGATGGACTTACCTGGCACAGGAGCGGGGCTGCTGCCACACTACTAGCCTGGTCGAACTAATGTCTTAATACGAGGAAGGGCCGGCTCGTCTCGGCACCCACCTCACACAAGACCCATTTGTAGTGGACAAACTGTGCTGACGGGGAAGGCTCTCAACAGGGCGACTTGACACACCACCCACGTCCCCTTCCTGTCTACCTGCTTGGTTATGATAAGCTGTCCAGGCCGTGTCTGCCCGGCTGGTCCTGATGGGCCGTCCGTCTCTTACATGATGGTGTTTGGCTAATCCTGTTGGGGATGTCTTTCTCTCACCTGTTGGAGTGTGTTCTGATTGGCCGGCCGCCTGCTTCCCAGCTAGATCTTACGTATCTAGCTGGTTGGTCCTTTTCTGATGAGTTGTAGTATCTGAGCGGCCGGGCCGGTGAATGGCCACCTATCTACCATCAACCCTGTGAGGGTAATGAGTCATATCAGTCTAATTTACAGGGGGTCTTAGAGTTTAACATTCTTAAGTGGTAAGGTTCTGGGAGTTTTGTCTTCTAACAGATCAGGATCTGTGGCATGCAAAGACAGTAAGTGCACCCACCACAGAGTCCACACTCTTCACAGAGTCTACACTCTTCACAGAGTCTACGCTCTTCACAGAGTACACGCTCTTCACAGAGCCCACGCTCTTCACAGAATAATACATAACATATTTTGATGCTGTCATCCCCAAAGAAGAAAATAAGGTGGACTCTGAAAAGTAACTGCTCACAGACAACCATGTTTTGGCTAGGTGAGGTCCGGGACAATTTAGTACATTATTTCTGCCCGTTGTGACACCTGAAGAGAAGAGGGTGGAGGGAGATGAGTCTTTCTTGTGTTTATGGCAAGTCTGTTAATTAAACACTGAGGCGGTGTATATAATAATTATTTGAAGCTTGACTAGAATACATCGAGGTGCTAAAATATTGATTTGGTAGATTAATGAATAATTTTCATTTGTGAAGAGTACTGTGATTTAGATTTCTTTGAGCACCAGATATTGCGTGTGTGGGGAATAATTACTGAGGTATTCATGCATATCTGGCAACCCGGTGGAGGTTTGTTATTGTGATAGGGGGTTGCAAAGGCAAGTTAAGCCTCATATTGAGTATAAGTGCCAGTGCTGTTGACCTTATCACGGTCCTTGGGAATGAAAGGAGAGAGTGAATTAATTGATTTACATGTAAAATACTGTGGTTGCAAAATGCAGCAATTTGCGTTGCAGAGATTGGGACTTGAGAGTATGAGCAGCCTAACATACACAGACGACGTTGCATAGATCACTTAAGTTATATTTTAATAAATCAACTTTATGTGTGCTTCATAATTCATTATTTTTGTCATTAAATCTAATCACAACATTCCGGTTTACTTAACCTTTTCTCGATTAACATTCTTATCACACAAGGGCACGAGACCAGTGACTCAGGAGTGTGAGGAGTTGAACTTTTTATTTCTCAGCTGTCAATAAGGAGTTCATGTTAAGATGGACCTGTTATTAATGCCTACTTTTGGATGCATTATGAGGAGAATATTAAGATGATGAAGAGGGTGATGAGTAGGTGTCCTGGCAACTTTCCTCTCCAGATCTACTTTCCTCCTTGAGAGAATACCTCACTCCCTTATCCCCCCCCCCACTGCTACCTCCCTCACTCCCTTATCCCCCTGCTACCTATGGTGGTCATATGAGAGAGGTGCCCAGGATGTAAAGGTTACAAAGGCTTAGGTGAGAGTGTTCTGAAGTAAAAAAAAAACACAGAGGGAGAGAGTTAAGAAGCTGGAAGAAGAGAGACTTGGATAAGAGAGGGAGAAGGTAACAGTGACAGATGTGGTTTCAAGAAGAAAGTGAGCAAAAGAAAAGGGAGAAGATGGGTGAGAAGTAGAGGAGCAAAAGACGTCTTGGAAAAGATTGGAAATACTGGATGATGATGGGGGATAGCAATATATACTAAAGCAGTGTCTTGAATAACACCTGCAGTGATAAACAGAGATGGACTTAACGTTTCTCGAGGCCTTGAACAGCACTTTCAGTGATAAACAGAGATGGACTTTCCTTAGCGTCCCCAAGAGCCCTGAACAACACTTACACACACACGAAAAACGATGGACTTTCCTCAGCCTTCCCAAGTGTCATAGAGAGCAGTCTCAATGATAAACAAATATCTCGCCGTCACAACTCAAGACATATAACAGGGAGAACTAGACAAGGAAATTAGGTATGTTTATGTGCGTTAATGTATTTCGCCTTCAGGCGTCTTTGAGCACATTAAATTCATGTAAATATATAATATCATAAGCTTTTGCAAGTTATGGCAGTATTTATTATGTAATTTGAACCCACTCAACACAAGATGAAATGCGTAAGTACAGAAAACGAACATTATGAAAGAAAATTTGAACGTGAGTAGTATAATATTCTGACGAAAGACAGAAAACGTGAAGTATGATAAGTATAATATCCTGACGAAAGAAAACGTGACATGAGACTAGGATAACATCTTGTAGGAGGAAAGAAAACTTGAAGGATGAGGAAGGAAAATATCCTGGTAGGAAAATTCCACTTTGGATGAAACGTGCATGCAACTGTGTAGGTTACAACCAGGCATGATTAATGAAGCCCCCAAACAGATAATTATCTGAAGCTGAGGTGAGGAGTAGAAACCAGGAATGATAATTACATAAACGAAACAAATGACTGTGAGCTGTGAATGATAAATGAAGGAGAGGAAGGGGAGGTGATAAACTACAGGAGAACGCCCATAACCCGCGGAGACGCGCACATTCACGCGCGCGCCCGCACAACACACACAGACACACACACACACACACACACACACACACACACACGCACACGCACACGCACACGCACACGCACACGCACACGCACACACACACACACACACACACACACACACACACACACACACACACTGCCTATATAGGACCAGTTTAAATGAAAAAAAGGTTTAGAGGTTTGCAACGAGGTTCGTCTCAGAATTTCAAGGGTATGTTGAAGGATTGAAAGAACTAGACTTGACGTCGCTAAAAAAAAAAGCAAGGCGAGACATAATTTTTAATTCATTTACTTAATATCAAATGATAGAACAGGAGAGCAAGGAGGGAACCTCGTGAAAATTCAACCAACTTTAAAACCAATCCTATTGGACGATCATTGGTCGAGTGGTTAAAGTACTCCGTATGCCAAGGGTGGTCCTGGACGACTGGGGTTCGAATCCTGGTCGAGTAAATGAAGTTTACCCGACCTTGGTGAGTTTCTTGGTTATTCATAGCTCGTGCGTCCATACAGCTTTTGTGTCATATATATATATATATATATATATATATATATATATATATATATATATATATATATATATATATATATATATAGGGGTGGTAGGAGAAGAAAAAATCAAAGTGTTCAGTGAGGATCCACAAGGTCTTCTCTGAGTACTCATTATTTTCTTCTCCGAGGCTATGGTCCCTACACTTGCACCAGAGGTGGTACCCTTCTAGGTTTATATATATATATATATATATATATATATATATATATATATATATATATATATATTCTAGAAAAAAGAATGTCTGATGAAAGTTGGAGGCCTCATGCTTGGGGCAAGCCTTCCCCAAATTTGTAGGGAAAATTGTCTGGGGTACGGGAGGAACATAGGCTGGTCAAGGTAGACCTAATTAAGTTAAATGATTTAAGAAATGTCATGAATTATTCATACCCCATCCCATTCTCTGGGTTTCAATTCTGGTCAAATGTGAAATTCTATGGACAGCACAAAACGTCCACTAGACTGTGCGACACAGTGGTTGCAAGGATCAGGTTGGGTTACCGTTACCTGTGGCAGGTGGCTGCAGGTGACGGGTCTCCCAATCCTGAGCACTCCAGTTGCAAACTCTGTGAGCAGGAACTACGGCATGATCTCCCGCACTACATCACTGAATGCCCAGTTATTAGACCTTTCAGACCAGTTGGCATGAAGTACCTGGAGCTTTGCAATTACTTTATTCACTCTCGTATTCTTGAAGATATCCTCACAGTATACCCAAAATTTGCCAGTGCAGGCTATTAAACACATGGCTCTGTATGACTAACCATCCTGCGAGATGGGGACTTGTATTACCACTGCTACCGTATTCAATCTTGTGTTGTTGATATCCTCAAAATGCATCCAGAGTCTGCCAGTGCAGACCGCTTATCACATGCCTCTGTATGACTAACCATCCTGTGTGATGGGGATTTTATAGCATCACCTAGTTAGCTTTTTTTGACACACTGTACTCCACTTCATATAGTCTAGGGTAGCTGCACTAATGCAGATGTACCTCATAACTTAATAAAAAAAAAAAAAAAAAAAAATTCTTTGGCACATAAAGAGATAAGAGACAAAGGACACATAGAGAGACAGTGAAGACTCCTTATCACATATCTCTGTATGACTAACCATCTTGTGTGATGGGGATTTTTAGCATCACGTAGCTAGTTTTGACACACTGTACTCTCCTTCATAGAGAGTACAGTGTACTACCTTCATTTGGCAGCTGCTCAAATGCAGATGTACCTAAATGTGTTTATAAAAAAAAAAAAAAAATTGGGAACATAAATTAGTTTCATTTCTAAGTAATATTATATTATATGCAAGGGAAGAGGGACTATTCTGGCGTGAGGAGAGAATGAGGAGTTTTCATTTCATTGTTTCAATATTTCATTGTATCGAGGGACAGGCAGCCAGAGAATATACACATTTTAGACTTATGTCGAGGACCACCACCCCCATCCCACCCCCACCCCCTACGTCACACTACTGACCCTCCCCGGATGTAACCCCCACAAACAGTTGACCAACTGCTGGGTACCTATTTAATGCTAGATGAAATGGGGCATTATATGGTAGGAAACACGCCCATCAATATCTGTTCCGCCCAGGAATTCCCGATTGTGATATTGTGACAACTAACCCAAATGTACTACCGGACCCTTATATATATATATATATATATATATATATATATATATATATATATATATATATATATATATATATATATATATATATAATAGTTTGTGAGTGAAACAAATAATAACGAGATGATCAGACTAGCAAAGAGAGAGAGAGAGAGAGAGAGAGAGAGAGAGAGAGAGAGAGAGAGAGAGAGAGAGAGAGAGAGAGAGAGAGAGAGAGAGAGAGAGAGAGAGAGAGAATATACAGGAAGTGAGAGGTACAATTGGTAGTCATTACGATCTGAACTCTGCGCTCTGACGATTTGTCCTCCGCTTACGGCTGAAGACTTAATGGTACTGTTGATCAGAAGAATGTGGTTATCTGAGGTGGAGGTGCTGTACGCTCTGGTCTCTCGCTACGGTGACACCACCTCACTACGGTCTCTCGCTACGGTGACACCACCTCACTACGGTCTCTCGCTACGGTGACACCACCTCACTACGGTCTCTCGCTACGGTGACACCACCTCACTACGGTCTCTCGCTACGGTGACACCACCTCACTGCGGTCTCTCGCTACGGTGACACCACCTCACTACGGTCTCTCGCTACGGTGACACCACCTCACTACGGTCTCTCGCTACGGTGAGACGACCTCACTACGGTCTCTCGCTACGGTGACACCACCTCACTACGGTCTCTCGCTACGGTGAGACGACCTCACTACGGTCTCTCGCTACGGTGACACCACCTCACTACGGTCTCTCGCTACGGTGACACCACCTCACTACGGTCTCTCGCTACGGTGACACCACCTCACTACGGTCTCTCGCTACGGTGACACCACCTCACTACGGTCTCTCGCTACGGTGACACCACCTCACTACGGTCTCTCGCTACGGTGACACCACCTCACTACGGTCTCTCGCTACGGTGACACCACCTCACTACGGTCTCTCGCTACGGTGACACCACCTCACTACGGTCTCTCGCTACGGTGACACCACCTCACTACGGTCTCTCGCTACGGTGACACCACCTCACTACGGTCTCTCGCTACGGTGACACCACCTCACTACGGTCTCTCGCTACGGTGACACCACCTCACTACGGTCTCTCGCTACGGTGACACCACCTCACTACGGTCTCTCGCTACGGTGACACCACCTCACTACGGTCTCTCGCTACGGTGACACCACCTCACTACGGTCTCTCGCTACGGTGACACCACCTCACTACGGTCTCTCGCTACGGTGACACCACCTCACTACGGTCTCTCGCTACGGTGACACCACCTCACTACGGTCTCTCGCTACGGTGACACCACCTCACTACGGTCTCTCGCTACGGTGACACCACCTCACTACGGTCTCTCGCTACGGTGACACCACCTCACTACGGTCTCTCGCTACGGTGACACCACCTCACTACGGTCTCTCGCTACGGTGACACCACCTCACTACGGTCTCTCGCTACGGTGACACCACCTCACTACGGTCTCTCGCTACGGTGACACCACCTCACTACGGTCTCTCGCTACGGTGACACCACCTCACTACGGTCTCTCGCTACGGTGACACCACCTCACTACGGTCTCTCGCTACGGTGACACCACCTCACTACGGTCTCTCGCTACGGTGACACCACCTCACTACGGTCTCTCGCTACGGTGACACCACCTCACTACGGTCTCTCGCTACGGTGACACCACCTCACTACGGTCTCTCGCTACGGTGACACCACCTCACTACGGTCTCTCGCTACGGTGACACCACCTCACTACGGTCTCTCGCTACGGTGACACCACCTCACTACGGTCTCTCGCTACGGTGACACCACCTCACTACGGTCTCTCGCTACGGTGACACCACCTCACTACGGACCTCGCTACGGTGACACCACCACACCACACACCACACACCACACACCACACCACACACCACACACCACACCACACCACACACCACACCACACACACACACCACACACCACACACACCACACACCACACCACACACCACACACCACACCACACAGGAGTTGATATCACACCAAACCTGTCTCCTGAAGCCCACATAAAGAGAATAACGTCTGCGGCATATGCGAGGCTGGCTAACATCAGAACGGCGTTCAGGAACCTGTGTAAGGAATCATTCAGAATCTTGTACACCACATATGTAAGACCAATCCTGGAGTATGCGGCCCCAGCATGGAGCCCGTACCTTGTCAAGCACAAGACGAAGCTGGAAAAAGTCCAAAGGTATGCTACTAGACTAGTCCCAGAACTAAGAGGCATGAGTTATGAGGAAAGGCTGTGGCAAATGCACCTTACGACACTGGAAGACAGAAGAGTAAGGGGGGACATGATCACAACCTACAAAATCCTCAGGGGAATCGACCGGGTAAACAAGGATGAACTATTCAACACTGGTGGGACGCGAACAAGGGGACACAGGTGGAAGCTGAGTACCCAAATGAGCCACAGAGACGTTAGAAAGAACTTTTTCAGTGTCAGAGTAGTTAATAAATGGAATGCATTAGGCAGTGATGTGGTGGAGGCTGACTCCATACACAGTTTCAAATGTAGATATGATAGAGCCCAATAGGCTCAGGAATCTGTACACCAGTTGATTGACGGTTGAAAGGCGGGACCAAAGAGCCAGAGCTCAACCCCCGCAAGCACAATTAGGTGAGCACAATTAGGTGAGTACACACCAGGTGGACGAGCACAAGTAATAACGAATCACACAAAGTGAGGCCAGTAGACACGAGGTGTTGTATAATTCATCACACACTTACTGCATTAGGACTTATAACAGTAATAAGCGCAGTTCCGACGGGTTAATGGGTTATGTGAATAATTATCACAACACTAACTCAACCATGAGCAGTTTGGCCCTCAACTGAAGGATCCAGATAGCAGTTTTATGTATATAAATGCATATATATATATATATATATATATATATATATATATATATATATATATATAATATATATATATATATATATATATATATATATATATATATATATATATATATATATATATATATATATATATATATATATATATATATAATGTATATATATATATATGTTGGGAGGGTTAATTGTAGGCTAAGTTTAATGTGTTGTTCAGAGTCGTTTGTCAAGGGATATCCCTAGTGAGGGTCTGGGATATCCTAAGATATCGACGTGTGCAGAGATTATACGTTCCTTGATGGGTCCCTTTAATGTTTGGCCATTATCAGGAATCTAGAAAGAGAGGTCTTGCCTATATATTGAGATCATTGGGGCTGACAGTTCCGAAGAAGGGATGTGAAGGCCTGGAGGACTCTCATCTTTTTGAAGACGTTTTCCTTGTTATCAGGAGAGTTCTTTAATGAGCAAAGTTGGCAGTGTTCTTGCTCTTATATTATTGTATTAACTTGATCTTCAGCCTGTTGTTGGTAGTGGTCACGTTGAAATCAATATTTTCTTTCACGACTCTTTTCCTCCTTTTTTGTGAGCTGTGGAAACGAAGTTCTTAAAACAAAAACAAAATTAATAGGAGCGTCAGTTAATGTATTGTTGACTGCGATGAGTCACAATAACGTGGCTGAAGTATGTTGACCAGACCACACACTAGAAATTGAAGGGACGACGACGTTTCGGTCCGTCCTGGACCATTCTCAAGTCGATTTGTGAATGGTCCAGGACGGACCGAAACGTCGTCGTCCCTTCAATTTCTAGTGTGTGGTCTGGTCAACTTATTGTTGACTGTTTCATCAGAAGGTAGCATGGCAGCACATTTTCCTTGTAGTGATCTCTCTCCAGATATCCGTTAGAGTATACTTACTCTAGAGGCTTACTCTACCTTACTCTAGAGGCTTACTCTACCGAGTTCCTCGTCAACCTGCTTCCACCTGGCGCTGTGTGTGAGGGTGCGGTTGGCATAGGCATTGACAACACTCCACTTGTATCTATCAAAGCACTCACGACTTTTCTGGGCAAGCACCACTAGCCTCCTCCATCACCACCACCAGTCCCACCACCAGCACCACCACCCCCAACCACCCCCACCACCCCCAACCACCCCCACCACCACCACCACCAGCCCCAACATCCGGCCCGAGCAGCCTGGTGGTCCCCTGAAGATGACAAATGATCATAATAAATGCGAACACAGTCAGGAGGAAACTGTCATCTCTCTCTCTCTCTCTCGTCTTCACTTCCTCTAGCTGTACCCGCGAGTATCTGCCCTGGAAACACAAACCGAAACTGTCTCTATTTTCCGCTTGTTACAACTTGTAATAAAGTTGTTACATCTTGGCTTAACGTGTTTATGACGTATTAGAACGTTGTTACAACTGGCTATATTGATTGTTATAACTGGTTAGGAGGTGTTAAAACTTGTTCGAACGTTGTACCAACGTCGTAGTTTCGGTGTGTGTTTAGCGGGTGTAGCCGTTGTATGCTGTACCCGCGAGTATCTGTAGCCGTTGTATGCTGTAGCCGCTGTATGCTGTAGCCGCTGTATGCTGTAGCCGCTGTATACTGTAGTTTTGGCTCTCGGGAATGGGAAGAGTTTAAGTGTTTTCCTTCATTTTATATTTGTCTTCACATAATGTCTTTTTTTTTACGGCGTTTTGACGTGTTGTATAACTGTTTTCTGACTCATATTTAGTAGTGTGTTTGGCGTCAGTGAGAGAGAGAGAGAGAGAGAGAGAGAGAGAGAGAGAGAGAGAGAGAGAGAGAGAGAGAGAGAGAGAGAGAGAGAGAGAGAGAGAGAGAGAGAGAGTTTAGGGGATGATGTGCTTAGCACTCTCCTGCCCCTTCGTGGCTCTCTAAAAACCATTGGTCTCATTTTTTTGCTCCTTTTAATGGATGGTTTTGACGCGGTTAAAGATCTGGTTAGTTAGTTTATGTGTTTCTCCATTAGGACACAACTAGGGAGGGGAGAAGCGTGAAATGAAAAGGGAGTAAATAGAGAGGACAACCGGTGAGAGATAACAGAGGTACAGAACGAAGAGAATTGGAATGGAAGGAAAGGGAATCATTCTAGATTGATAAGTAGCACAATAAGTGTTATTAAAACAGAATAGATGTACGTACGTACGTACGTACGTACGTACGTACGTACGTACATACATACATACATACATACATACATACATACATACATACATACATACATACATGTAACTTAGGAACGGCATTTAAAATTAAACTTGTGTAAAGAATCATTCAGAACTTTGTATACCACATATGTCAGGCCAAGCCTGGAGTATGCAGCTCCAGCATGGAGTCCATATCTAGTTAAACATAAGACTAAACTGGAAAAAGTTCAAAGGTTTACCACCAGACTAGTACCCGAGCTGAGAGGTATGAGCTACGAGGAGAGACTACGGGAATTAAACCCCACGTCGCTGGAAGACAGAAGAGATAGGGGAACATGATCAGTACATACAAGATTCTCCGAGGAATTGATAGGGTAGATAAGGACAGGCTACGTAACACAAGGGGCACACGCACAAGGGGACACAGGTGGAAACTGAGCGCCCAAAGGAGCCACTGAGATATTAGAAAGAACTTTATCAGTGTTAGAGTGGTTGACAAATAGAATGCATTAGGCAGTGATGTGGTGGAGGGTGACTCCATACACAGTTTCAAGTGTAGATATGATAGAGCCCAGTAGGCTCATGAACCTGTACACCTGTTGATTGACAGTTGAGAGGCGGGACCAAAGAGCCAGAGCTCAACCTCCGCAAACACAAATAGGTGAGTACATACATACATACATACATACATACATACATACATACATACATACATACATACATACATACATACATACATACATACAGAGACTCCCTTAGAATAGAACCACTTCCATCACTCATATTCAGCTTCACGAGAGCTGCAAGTGAAGACCCACACTGTAGGGGGGAAAGAACAAATCCACAAGGGCCGTGATGAAGGTTCGAACCAACTCACATCCCGGAAACATCTCGTGCTTAGGTTCGAACCCTCATTACGGCCCTTGTGGATTTGTTCATTTGATATCTCAAGCTATTGTGATTTCTCTGTGTACTGTAGGGGAAACTTAAGGAAACCTTTGCTCGTGGCTATCAATCAGTGCGTCAAATCCCAGGTTTTTAGTGAAATTGAAAGAGATATATATATATATATATATATATATATATATATATATATATATATATATATATATATATATATATATATATATATATATATATAGTGTTTGCCAAACTCCTGCACACTGACTCATGCTGTAAGCCAACAATAAATTGTACGGATTAGTTGGGGAGTTGCCGACAGAAAACGGGAGTAGGTTTTGTAAATAGCCGCTGAGTCACCGCGATCTGAAATGAAGCTCTCTGGCGTGTTTGTTTTTGTCAAATTCCTGATGTTTTTGCAGCATGTTCTTGCTGTTTTTGTTCCGTGTTTTTGACTGTTTTTGCTACGTGTCCCGTCCCGTCTCCCCTTCCTCCCTCTATCCCTGCTTTTCTCATGATATATTGCCTCCTTATTCTACTTATATCAATATGTTATTGCCTGGGTAGCATTCATCTTGACCTCTGACACCAGGTAGACAGTCACACACACAATCTCCTGAATCCCCCATCCCCCACGACGCCTCAAGCCAGTCAGTTGCACAGTCACTTAGATATCGAGTCAAGACAGTCATAGAACCAGTACGTCAGCCCGATTAAACTGTGCGTAAACCATTCAGCAGTCACTTAGAAATCAAACAGTCTGGCAGGTCTCTGAAATAGTTAATTAAACCGCAAATTAGTCTCTAAAACCAGCTAGTTTAGGCCATTCAGGCAACTAGTAATCTAATTAGTAAATCGGTATTCCAATTAGCCAAATGTATATCTAGTTACCCAGTCAGGTAATAAATCGTTCCGGTAAGCTATCTCTCAGTCAAATAACCATTCTACCTAGGAGACAGCCAATCAGGACGTCAGATAGACAGAGAACCCTTCGATCAGCCAATTATAGTCGGTCAGTTAACCAGTCGGTCAGCGAGTCAGTCAGCAAACAAGGTTCTCAGCAAGGCAGTCAGTTAACTATCCAACTGGTGAGTAGTTCAGATAGACAGCTAGCTTGACGGTCATATATATATCCATCCATCTATTCAGCCAGCAATTAAGCCAGTTGACCAGCCAGCCGACCAATCAAACAGCCATAAAATCAGTCAGCCACTCAGCCAGTTGGCCCTTAAGCCAGCAAACTACTCCAAACAGTAAACCAGCCAGCCAGCCAACCAATCAAACAACCAGCCAGCCAGCCAGCCATCCAGCCATCCAGCCAGCCAGGGAGAGAAGCAGCCAGCCAGAGAGAGAAGCAGCCAGCCAGCCATCCAGCCAGCTAGCCAACCAGGCAGCCAGACAGCCAGAGAGAGAAGCAGCCAGCCGGCCAGCCAGCCTGCCAGCTAGGCAGCCAGAGAGAGAAGCAGCCAGCCAGCCAGTCAGCCAGCCAGCCAGTCAGCCAGCCAGCCAGTCAGCCAGCCAGCCAGGTACCCAGAGAGAGAGAAGCAGCCAGCCAGCCAGCCAGTCAGCCAGCCAGCCAGCCAGACATATGACCAGCCAGCCAGCGAGTAAGCCCGAGAAGAGTCACCTTGTTATTGCCCTTCAGCCGCCGCTTGGGATTGGTGAATGCAAGTACGAGGTAGAGCCAGTTCGCGGCTTGATTTACGACACTCAGACCACGGTGATTACACTCTGATGACACTAGTTGGGAGTGAGGTCATATAGTCGGCGGTTTTAATAAGCAATTTGTATCTGGTGACGTTATGTTTTGTTGTCTCGAATGACGTAGAGAGCTCAGGTGATGCATGGGGGTCTGGCGGCCGGGGATTTTGGCGGGGATTTCTGTTTTTAGTTTTCTGCTTGCGTCCGGTGGTTTGGAATGCTCGCTTGATTTTGTTTTTTCATTGTTGTAAGACTGATGATTGTTTCTTTATCGTGTGATTGTGTGTGTGTTCTTCACCGACGTTTTCTGGTTATTTGTTGGTTTCTTGTTTATCTTCCTCTTTCCTTCACCTCTTCCATCTTTCTTTCCCTCCTCCGCCTCCTCCTTTTCTTCCACCTCCTCCGTCCACCACCACCATCTCCTTCTCCTGTCTCTCCTGTCATCATTACAGAGCCCTAACCACAGCCTCGGGGTCGTACCAGTTACCAGTTTATTAGTGTTGATCTGAACGATCCCCGGGATCACCCGGGGTCACGTCATCGGCGGCGGACTGACCTACTTTCTCATCTCACCCGAGCGCTCACTCTTGTCGCATCCGGAGGTCAATACGATCGCTGATTCTCATCTTATCCGGATGAGAATCCGACCAACCGATGACTGGACACCTGGAGTCAGAGTGATGAACGCTTTCATTGAAAGACATACAAACCTAACCATAGAATTACGAGTTCTGCGCGCTGTCCACTTAGCTACCAGACCCCCTTTGTGTGTGCTTGTGTTTGTGTGTTAGAGAGAAATATATGTAGTAGATAAGATAGAGGAAAAACAGGTCGTGAGTCAGTACATTTGACAACCAACGGTTAGAAAGGCGGGGTCCAAGAGCTAACAGCTCGATCTAGCAGGTACAGAGAGTAAATATGAATATTAAATTCATACAGACACACACACAGATACACGCAGACACATAGACACTGAGACACGCAGACACATAGACACTGAGACACGCAGACATAAACAATGAGACACGCAGACACATAGACATTGTGACACGCAGACA
>NW_025565009.1:2500-45000 GCF_020424385.1 Procambarus clarkii | reverse complement strand
GCAGGCGGGGTTCCAAGAGCTTCACCTCACTCCTCTGGTAGTCACTGATAGGTAAATACATATACCCCGCGCAACAAACTCACCACCACCACACAACACACACCACCACCACACAACACACACCACCACCACCACACAACACACACCACCACCACACAACACACACCACCACCACCACACAACACACACCACCACCACCACACAACACAACCACCACCACCACACACACACACCACCACCACACACCACCACCACCACACAACACACACCACCACCACCACACAACACACACCACCACCACCACACAAACACACACACCACCACCACACAACAAACACACACCACCACCACCACACAACAAACACACACCACCACACAACAAACACACACCACCACCACACAAACACACACCACCACCACCACACAACAAACACACACCACCACACAACAAACACACACCACCACACAACAAACACACACCACCACCACACAAACACACACCACCACCACCACACAACAAACACACAGGAACGCGTGTGTGGAGGTGTATGACCCCATAACTTACAAATAATATACACACGAGGAAACTGAGACAATATTCCTTAATCATACATTCTGTAAACTTACTATTATCTGTGTCTGTCTCTCTCTCTCTCTCTCTCTCTCTCTCTCTCTCTCTCTCTCTCTCTCTCTCTCTCTCTCTCTCTCTCTCTCTCTCTCTCTCTCTCTCTCTCTCTCTCTCTCCATCCCTCCCTTCTCTGTCTCTCCCTTTCTCTATTATACCTTATGACTGAAGTTGAATTTCACAGCTGTCATTCATTCAATCACTTCTCCAATACTTGTTTGATCATCTGTGTTGCGTCTTCCCCCCAGTCATTCTATTTCTCTATTCATTCAACTTCTCTCTCTTCATTCAACCCTCACCAATTATTCATCTTCTCCAGAAAATGAACTTCTCAATTCATTCAACTTGTCCACCCATTCAACTTCCTCAGTCATTTAACTTCCCCAGTTATTCAATCAACTTATCAACAAATACGTACTCAATCGAGGAAGTTGTTTTCCTTCTAACCACGTCTTAAGGCCCACCTAGTGATCTCAAAACCAAGAAACGATTAGTTCTAACAATAAATTCTTGCCAATTGGAGAGAATCAGACAGTCACTGTCCCTTTCCACTCCTTCCAGTCAGTTGCTCAACACTCTACCCACAATTCCTTCCACTCAGATGGCAACCCCCCCCCCCACCTCCCCTCCTTCCTCACCCTTTACACAATCTTCTCCAATAAACTGGCATTAACTGCACTCTCTGTCCAGTTAACAAGGGCTCTGTTGACAGGAAGAAGACGATAGAGGTTTAAATCGCCTTTCATGTCCCTTTTCCAGGTGATCATTCAACCCGTCAACTGCCCTCCAGCGCACAACAACCGTATGCGAGCGACCAGGTAACAAGGGGCCCAGACAGGAAGCGGCGGATTGTTGTGGTGTTGTCACACTGCTTGATTGCCAGGACTCCCGCCGACCAACAGGAGGTGGAAGGGGGAAGAACGTGGGGGGATGGGGAAGGGGGGTGGATAATGGTGGATAAGACGGCAGGAGGCAACGGTGACATGTGTGTGGATCAGTCACTGTGGCTCCACCTGCTGCAGCAGGCAACAGGGACACATGTGGATCAGTCACTGTTGCTCCACCTGCTGCAGCAGGCAAGAGGGACACATGTGGATCAGTCACTGTGGCTCCACCTGCTGCAGCAGGCAACAGGGACACATGTGGATCAGTCTCTGTTGCCCCTGTTGCAGGAGGAAACGGTAACACGTGTGGATCAGTCACTGTTTCTCCTGCTACCTTTTCCTGGAGGTGCAACAGTTGCTTCGTTAAATCCTTTAAATTTATGGATTTAAAGTTTTTAATAATCCATCCTAGTATTTTTCCTGATATGGGGTACGTTAGCACTGTTATGTCCCGTAAACATTAGGTCGTTTGGCAGCCCGTTTTCCGAAGGTTTTCCAACGTCCAGAAACTGTCGTACTAAGTGCCCCCTTATCCTAGCCTACCAGAGGACCTAAAACAGAAAACGGGGACAGTACGTCAATTTCGCGAGCCGCTGCCATTTTCTAGTAACACAATTTTTGGCCTTAGGAAGAGTATACGTCAAAATGCGACGTTTTATTAACGGGACGGGTTACGTCTGGCGTCATTATTCTTAGAACTTCTGTAAGCTCCATATCTGACCGAGTCTTGTATCCTGTATACAGTTTAAGTTCAAGTTCCTCGTTTTTTTCCGTATCTAAGTGTAGAGTGCTTGATAGACAAAATAATAGACGCATTCATCAATTTAACAAGTTGTGCATTAATTTTTTTCAATAAGTTAATAATATAATATAGTATAGTTTTATGTATAGTTAAGGGTAAGATAGGTTAGCTAAGGTGTTTAGGTTATGTTGGCAATTATTTGCTTTCGTGAAGGGTGAAGCAGTTTTCAAAAAGCGGGATTCGAACAGAGAACGCCCAGAGAAGCAATATTCGGACGTCATTAATTGTGAATCGTGTGTTAAGTGCATTTCATTCATGAACAGGAGGCTGGATTAACGAGCGTTTGGCCCTTGTTAGTGAGGACGAACTGCTAGACGAGGCTTTGAAGAGTCCAACCGAATTGTCGGCTGTCATCAAAACAATTAGGAGCTGTTGGGTTCATATACAGCGTTAAAATCTGCATAAGTCAGAATTTGACTTACAAGATTGAGCTGCAACACGGGTAGAGCCGAACACACAAGAATTGCAATGAGTAGAATTAGCACTACCATCCCAAGGAGAAAAAGAGCATTACAAAGGAAAGCGCCAAGCCATTATGACTATATAGCACTGTGAAGGGGTTAGGATAAGGATTTGGGATGGGACGGAGGGGGGGGGGAAGGAATGGTACCCAACCCCTTGAACGGTTGGGGATTGAACGCCGACCTGCATGAAGCGAGACCGTCGCTCTACCGTCCAGCCCAAGTGGTTGGAACCATCCCAGGGAACACTTACAAAGGGTCCCCCCCTGAACATCTACACCCACCCACCCAGCCTATCAGAACACTATGCCATCTCCAGGATGTCGGCTCTTCGTCCTCACATCCCATTTTACGAGGTCGTTCATCTTGGCTCGTCCGGCTGGCTCGCTCGTGTCTGTGCGTGAGGGATTTCCGATCCTGCGAGCGCCAGGGCTTCGGGGGGGAGGGATTAAGGTCTCGTATCCTGCGCTGACAACCCCGCACAACATGTGATTTGCCGGTGATCGTTCCCGGCCTGACCCGAACAATCAGCTGTAATGGCCGGCTAGTATGTCAATGTCGGCCCCCCTCGAGCGAGGCTTTCTTAAACCAGTTATGACCCTCTTCCTGTTCTAATGCCGGCGATACCTTACCACGTCAGCAACTTATTATTGCTTAAAAATGGACCCCACGATGTTCCCGCGGCTGCCTCTCCTTCCCCCGAAGGTTTCTATCTATGGTATCGCAAATGCTTCGCGCGCGAGGTCAGCTACCTCTTCGCGTCCCAGCTTTGGTTGGGGAAGTTGGGGGAGGTGAACTTCGAAGCGTATCACCAGGAAAGCTTCATGGGTCTATTCAACTTATACATATATATTTTAATCTGTTATATAGTCACTGTTGCTATATAGCCATATATATAATGCCACGAATACAAAATCTGGGTTTATTGAATCTTATTTATCGAAGAGCATATTTCTGCTCTAGCTGTTGACTGGCGTGACTATGGCGATACAGCGTGTATAATATGTCGCATATTGTATCCAATGTTGGTGTTGCATTTAGTGATAGTGGTGACTGAGTGGTAATCCCCGTCTTCTCCTCCTGATACTTCCTACCGCCTCATCCCTGATACTCATAGTCTCCTACCTCTCTCTAACACTGATATCATGTTATGCCAGGTCTTAACAAATCTAAACACCCTTCATAACCCTCATATCCACTCTCCCCGACCCTTACTCCCTCATTTTCCCCATCATTCCTCCTCATCTTCCTTATCACCCCTTACACTACCCTGATACCCACATCTAACGCCCCTCTTCCCAATCCCATCTCTCCCCGCCTCGTATTCTGCCACACAACAAAATGATTCACTCAAGACACTCTCAGAAATCAAAAGACACATCAGCTAGAAGAACTCCTCCTTGATGCTAGGATACACGGAATAGGAGCTCCTCCTTGAGGCTAGGATACAAGGAATAGGAGCTCCTCCTTGAGGCTAGGATACAAGGAATGGGAGCTCACATGTGGAAGAGGTATGGGAAGGAGTAAGGCGGATGAGGAATGCATTCACAGGGGTAGAGGGAAATGAAGGGAGGGAAGAGGGATGCATTCACAGAGAAATGAGAAAAGAGGAATCTCCATTTTCATGGGAATAGGAACATGAAAATGAGACTGGGGAAAGGAAGGGGGGTAATGAAGGTCAAGTGTCATGGGGTCACTGGCAAGGAGGAGAGAGGTCACGCCCTGACCATCACCTGTACTGCCCCGTGCCCCCGCCTCACTTGTACTGCTGTTGTTGTTGCTCACGGGCTATGGTGAGCCCGTAATTGAGTTCGGCTATTCGCGATAACCTTGTTACTCTGATATTTGGGTCAAAGTTTTAAATGGCGGTGGGGTTTCCTCCTTTTTCCCGTTTCTTTTTCGCTTCTGTTTTAGTCGAGTTTTAATAACATTATCTTGGTGGCGGATGTAGGTGCAGAATTTTCACTAATGAGTCCCAATCTTTAACGGCATTTTTAATCATTGTTTAAGATTATATTTATAATCTTATATTTAAGTGGCTGTGGAATGTGCATCTAATGCATGTTGTTGTTGTTAAAGATTTAGCTACTCAGGACGAAGTGTCCATGTAGCACGGGCTATGGTGAGCCCGTAAAAATCTAATGCAGCTGCTGTCGTTACTTGTACTGCCCAGTGCCCCCCCTCACTTGTACTGCCCCAGTGCCTCTCACCTGTGTGATCCAGTTAGCATAACTGTCCAGTCCTGTATAATTGCATTTAGACAGGGTTTTGTGTGAGAGTACAAGATAAGTTGAATTATTAGCATTTAATGTTATAACTATTCGAATATATTATGATTTTTATCAATATAATTATTTGGTATTCAATAAGCCTTAAGCTGTTATTAAAATCATTATGAGTATTATTAGAATTATATATTTGTAAAAAAAAATCAATTACTGAAATTAGTCTAACTGAAGTCAAGCAAGACTTCAGCTGCCACGTGAACTTGTTCAATGGAACCTGTTTTAATCAAACATAATTGACTCATTTATCAAGAGTAAAATACATTAGTCACGGAGTTCACATTTTTATCTTGTTTATAAGATGACGATAAGGAAAAATGTCGTCGAGGGGAGGGGGAAGGAGGGGGGGTGTGAAGGTGGTGGAGAATCGCCCTCAATTGATAATTTATATGAAATATTAAGAGAGGGAGGGTGTAACTTGTCCCAATTGCATAGATGGGAGCTCAACGGCGCCAATCACCTAATAGCCTCGTTAACTAGGTCATAAACAACTGCTCAAGTCACTTTTAATTTTTCTTCTCCACTCCCCCCTCACCTTCCCATCCCCCGCCGTCCCCTCCCATACCCTTAGCGCGCCTCTATCCTCCCTTCCCACTCCGTCGACGTTATATGCATGGCCCCTCGACCTATCCTGACCGTCATTCATACCATCCGGCCCTTTTCACATCCATTCCACTTCTCAATCAGACCATCCATTCCCTTCCCACCCAATCCACCTCTCAATCAGACCATCCATTCCCTTCCCACACTTCATTCAGGCCGCTCTTCTGAGCCCTTTCCACACACATTCCCCCCTCCCCCTCCACCCACAATTCATGCCACCCCCCACCCCATTCCCCTCGCAATTCATGCCACCCATCTTCAGCCCTCCTTCACCCGTCATTCATGCCCCTCTTCCTCTCTCATTTGGCTCGTTACCTCACTCTCCTAACAAGCAAGGGGGGAGGTGATGGAAAGTTGACATCAGGCGGTTCCCGCTGAATATTTAAGGCGGGTCGTTGCTTGATATATTTAAGTGGCGCGTCAAGTAGGCTCGCGACCTGCGCAGAGGCTATATATCTTCATAATAATTACCTGTGTCGTTGTAATGAGTGACTTAATTTAGTAGTGGAGGTGTGTGTGTGTGTGTGTGTGTGTGTGTGTGTGTGTGTGTGTGTGTGTGTGTGTGTGTGCGTGTGTGTGCTTGCGAGAAACAAGCTTCAGCCATTGGGCCCCGCCTCCCAGCCTTCATGGAGGTCAATAACCACTAAAGATCTATCGTACACGTATCTGTGTTAGGTAGAGTGTCTCCGTCACGCCGCAGTGACCCCTGACCTTCTCCTCACCCTCATGTTGAGGGTCAAGTAATTATGAGGAGAGAGACATATATATACATATATATATATATATATATATATATATATATATATATATATATATATATATATGTATATATATATATATATATATATATATATATATATATATATATATATGTATATATATATATATATATATATATATATATATATATATATATATATTGTGACGATAATCTCCTTCAAGAGATTGAGCCTGCTCTTCCCTCCAAAATTACGTCTTCACGATTATATAAAAAGACTATGGAAGAAATGTCCAACAACGACAACAACACCAGCACCAGCAAGGCTTGCCAGGGTGAGCAGAAACGTATGCAACCAGCCACCTGTTCGAACTCCAACCACCAAACTACCCGTTGATCGCTACGGCTCCGCTGATTGGTCGCCGGTCTGGCTGCACCTGCACTCGCCCCCCAATACTACCTGATGTCTGGGGTCGCCCCAACATCAGTCCTCAGAATGTTCCGTGCTTTCGTAGCCAGCACTCCTCCCAGCTAGACGTTAGCGTGTACTGAGAGAGGTGGTGGCTTTAAGCCAATATTCCAGCACCTCCCACTTAACTTTTGTGTTGCACTTCTTATTATTTTGCCTTAACGTAACTTTCATTGTGTCATTTAAGTATTCTTATTATTTTGAATCATTGATTTTATTATACATATTTGTTTGTCCATATTTTCATGTTTTGATTTATTTAACGTAATTAAAATTTCATTGTTAAAGTTTTACTTGTGTTTTGTGTGTCTTCTCCTTACCTTACCACAGACGAAGTTCCAGTTTTTCTATTTTTTTTTTATAACTATGTGACGAGGCCATACCCCTAGCCTTAAACAGCCGAACACCAACGCGTTACCGTCACAAGTTATATGGGGGCCTGTCCTAGGAGCTTCACTCAGGTACTGGTGCTAAGTGGTAATTTATGGTAAGCGTATTTAACTTTGTTAACGTAGCTTTACTATTTTTCATTCAATTTCATTTTTTATAAGGTGCGGTGTATTGTGCATTACGAGAGTAACATATAGTGAAGGTGAGACAACTTTGGATTACGTGGTGACTGTAGGCCTCAGTCATACTCTTAATTGGTCATCTCTCCCTCCATGTTATTACTCGTATTTACCATCTATGTCCCTTGAATATTTCTCATTCTGACAGATCATCATATTGGTACCCTGGTACTGTGGTCTGCCCCGGGTCAAGAGTACCCAATCTTCTGCAATCTGACTGTAGGAGGACAAAGAGGGCCATAGTTCCTCTAGCTCGAACTTTAGTTGCTGAATTGGGACCTCAGCAGCAGTTCTCGTCACCAGTTGACACCTCGCACCCCTACACGTCAGTCAGAGATGATGATACATACAACGGTAGGGAATTAGCTTATTTTTTCAGAGCACAAAAGTTCGCTAATTCTGTAAGTATCATATAAAATTCAGTGGGAAAAACTTGCTTTATGTCCTTTAGAGACTTGGCAAGGTATGCCTACATCCTTGGACTACCAATTTTACTTTTGAAGCATTTAACTGTTTCATTTGTTTTCGAAACTTTGTTTCATTTGTTAGTAGGATTTTCTTGCCCTTATTCTCTTACATGAGTACCGGGTACAAGATTTCCTGCGCCCTTGATTTAATTTAATATCTTTCACTTAACGTTAATTGTTAAAGATCACACAGGATAGGTACCAGTTGCCACGTTGTCCTGTTTCTGACATTTCATTATTGAACATTCGTGTACCTTTATTTGCTAATTTCACCATGTTTCGTCTCCAAACTTTCCGTGCAAATCCAGCAGGTGAAATAGGGACTTTGAGTCGTGCCAAGAGGACTGAACTACAAACTCTTGCACATGAGTATCAACTAGAAGTTCCCTACCAAGCCAACAAAAATGACCTACACAACCTGTTGCTGGATTACTATTTAGAGCAAGGTAAGATAGACTCTGAAACTCATGAAACTTACTATATTGCAGAGAAAACTGACTTGGCAACGATGAAACTTAAACTAGAGCTGGCCAAGATTGAACGTGAGCAGCAAAGAGAAGCAGCTGCCATACGAAGGGAAGAACACGAACGCGAAGCCGCTTTGAGGAGAGACGAACAAGAACGCGAAGCTGCCTTGAGGAGAGAAGAACACGAACGTGGACTCGCTCTCCAGGAACGTGAGGTCGCCTTGCTCCATGAACGTGAGAGAGTACAGCTTGAAACACTCCAGGAGCGGGAACGCTTACAGCTTGAAACCAAACAACGCGAGTTGGAAATACAACGCGAACATGACAAGCAACAAGCGACTCTGGCTCTGGAGTGTCGTCAACGTGAAATCGCCTTGGAAACTTCACACTTCACTCAACGCCAGCAAGCTACTGCCAATCTTCCCGTCAGTTTTAATATATCACATGCAAGTAAGTTAATGCCATCCTTTGTAGAAGCAGAAGTTGATGTTTTTTTCACCACCTTTGAAACCCTTGCTAATCAACTCAGTTGGCCTGTCGACCAATGGGCCACACTTCTAAGAGTCCATCTTACAGGTAGAGCTGCAGTCACACTCAGTACTTTGGCGTCTGAGAATGACTACTACACTCTGAAACAAGCAGTGTTAGACGCCTACCTACTTTCCACCGAAAGTTATAGAAGGAAATTCCGTGACCACCTGAAGGCAAGTACCACTACCTTCCTAGAGTTTGCTAACACGAAACGGAGGTATTTCATGAAATGGCTGGAAGCAGCACATGTCTCTACTTTTACAGAACTCGTGAACCTGATGCTTGTTGAAGAATTCTTGAGACGTGTGCCGCCTCCTGTCCGCCTCTACTTAGCAGATAAAGAAGAAACCGACTACCTGAAGTGTGCTAAGTCGGCTGACACTTACAGCCTCATCCACCGGCTGACACCTGAACCATCCTCCAGTAAGAAGTCGTGGTACAGTTACGAGAAGGTGAGCCCCGATCAAGCTGGTTCACAACTGTACTGCAAGTATTGTAGACTCTATGGACATACCATAGACAAGTGTGGTAAGTCTCAATACAAGGGAACCACTGACCAACAAAGACCCAAACCAACTCCTCCTAAGTCCGGTAAGCCTGTGATGAATGTTGGTGTTGATGTTAATGATCTTTCTCTTTTCAGTAACCACCTGTATACTGGAACTGTCTCTGCCAACGGTTCAAATCCGGAGGGACGTTTCAAATTGAAGATCTTGAGGGACACAGCGGCTCTACAATCGATCATCTTGAAGTCGGCTGTGCCCAACATAGTCTACACCGGGGAAACAGTCTTCATCACTGACCTCACTGCTACCACTCCATACCCTCTCGCCAGAGTCCACCTGGATTGTCCCTACGTGAACGGGGAAGTCCAAGTCGCCGTCAGGGAAAAGCCTTTTCCCATGCCTGGAGTGCAACTTCTCCTAGGCAACGACTTGGCAGAAGACCTGCAACCGACCAACCTGATCGTCATGGACAAACCCCAGGTGTGTAACTCTGTGCCAAGTAACCCTATTCTTGAGTATGTTCCAGCAGAGGTTCAAGAGAGTGATGATGTTTCTCCTCCGGTTCTCGTGACCACCCGTGCACAAGCCGCACGTCCACAGCCAGCTGACTCTACTGCTACCGCTGTCCCTCAAGACCCTCAGAAACTACCCCCGCATCTGACCAAGTTGGAGTTCCGTAAGTTGCAGAGGGAAGATCTTACTTTAACACCATTGTTTTTCCAGGCTGAGACTCAACCCGACAGTATTCCTGGGTTCTTCCTAGAGAACGACTTGCTCTACCGCAGATATAGACCCAGTAAACTGAAGGAGGAGGACGATTGGGCCAACATCGAACAACTTGTGATTCCCACCAGCCTGCGGCCCACTATTCTACACCTGGCCCATGGAGCATTCTCCCACTACGGCTTCAACAAGACTTACCATGGGATTCGCCAAGACTACTACTGGCCAGGTATGGTAAACAACGTCAAACAGTACGTAAAACAGTGTCATACATGTCAGATGGCAGGCAAACCGAACGTCTCCATTCCCAGAGCACCACTGATTCCCATACAGGTGCCTGCGGAACCTTTCCACAGACTCATAATAGACTGTGTTGGTCCTTTACCTCGGACCAGTTCAGGTAACGCCTACATCCTAACCATCCTGTGTCCTACCACCAGATTTCCCATAGCAGTTCCAGTGAAGAACATCACGGCTGCTACGGTTATCAAACATCTATTGAAGATCTTCACTCAATACGGATTTCCCAGGGAGATTCAAAGTGACTGTGGCACCAACTTCACCAGTGATCTCTTCAAAAGGACACTGGAGGAGTTCAACATCAAACAGGTATTGTCCAGCCCCTATCATCCTGCTTCACAGGGTTCTCTTGAACGTAGTCATCAGACCATCAAAGCACTCTTGAAAAAGTTTTGTAGTGAAACCTCAAAGGATTGGGATAAGCAGATTGACCTAATAATGTGTATTTTCAGAAGTCTCCCCAATGAGTCCCTAGGAGTATCTCCTTATGAGATGCTCTACGGCCGTAAGTGCCGTACTCCCCTTAAGGCTTTCAAAGACTCTCTCAGAGATGCCACCTTCAGTGAGCATCAGAATGTGCCCCAGTTTCTTCAAAACCTTCAACACATTCTAGAGAGAGTCCACCGCTTTGCCCATGATAATCTATTGAAAGCCCAGGTGAGAATGAAGACTCATTACGACCAGACCAGCAAAGTAAGAAAATTCAAGCCGGGAGACTTCGTCCTTGCTTATTTCCCTATCCCAGGTTCACCTTTACAAAACAAATTTTCAGGACCCTATTGCGTCAAAGAGTGCAGGAATAATAATAATTATGTGATAGAGACTCCTGATAGGCGGCGGAAGACCCAGCTGTGCCACGTCAACCTCCTGAAGCAATATAATGGTACTCCTCCCACTGTCTTGACTAATTATTCCACATTCACAGAACCCTACATCCACAGTGAGACCTTCCCAGCTTCTCCTCCCGAAAGCACTGACAAGGAGTCAGCGCTTTCTAATTCCGAAATCCTTAATGATCTTCCCAAATACTTTCAGGATAATCATAGTGCACCTCTCGTCAAGATCTTCAGAGAACATCAAGAGTTGTTCAGAGATGATCCCCAGGAGTGTAATGTTACCCAGCACGACATCCAACTGCTCCCCGACACCCGGCCGATTCGTCAACCCTTCTACCGAATCAGCCCGAGCAAGAAGGAAGTCATGCGTGCTGAGGTGCAATACCTCTTGGATCATGGACTGGCTACACCTTGTGAGTCCCCCTGGGCCTCACCCTGTATCTTGGTGCCCAAACCCCAAGGTAAGGTGCGGTTGTGCACCGACTATCGTAAACTGAACTCTGTCACTGTCAAGGATGCTTACCCCTTGCCAAGGATAGATGACATCCTTGATGCCATTGGTAGTGCCCAGTACTTGTCCCAAGTGGACTTGCTTAAGGGGTACTATCAAGTGTGTCTAACGGAGCGCGCTAAAGAGATATCTGCCTTCATCACTCCTTTTGGACTTTTCAGATATGAACGCCTTCCTTTCGGACTATGTAATGCCCCGGCCACCTTTCAAAGAGCTGTCAACCGTGTCATCCAGGGCTTGGATAACACATACGCCTACCTGGACGATATCGTCGTAGCCTCCAACTCCTGGAGTGAACATCTGCTCCAGCTGCGGCGTCTGTTCTCCAAGCTCCTGACAGCCGGCCTCACCATCAACCTGGGCAAGTCCACTTTCGCGAAAGGTAAAGTGCGTTATCTGGGTCATGTTATTGGGAGTGGCAGCATAGCTCCGTTAGACTCACACACTCAAGCCATCCTACAGTATCCACAGCCTACCACCAGGAAGCAGCTCCTGCGCTTCCTTGGTCTTGCCTCTTACTACCGTAGGTTTGTGAGGAATTTCAGTACAGTCGCCACACCTCTAATTCTATTAACCAGTCCCAAGCAACGGTATAATTGGACCATGCAGCAAACCGTTGCTTTCGAACAACTCAAATTCCTCCTCTGTTCTAACCCCATTCTCGCCTCTCCAGATATCACCAAGCCTTTCGTCCTTCATGTCGACGCCAGTGGTACCGGCGTTGGTGGTGTCCTGATGCAACTACGAGGCGAGGAGGTTCTACCTGTCAGCTACTACAGCTACAAACTGAAACCACACCAGAGGAACTACAGCACTATTGAAAAGGAGCTACTATCCATCGTCCTGAACCTCCAACACTTCGCTCCGTACCTACAAGGCGCCAGGTCTACCACCATCTTCTCAGACCACAACCCTCTCCGCTTCCTACATCAAGCCCAATTCACCAACCAGCGTCTTCTACGATGGGCTCTGTATTTACAAGACTTCAACCTGGAGATCCGCTATATCAAGGGTTCTGACAACACCATAGCCGATGCCCTCTCCAGAGTTTATGAAGTAGAAGCGACTCCATCCATTACTCCACCACATAACGACGTACTTCTTCCAGAACCGCAGGCTTCGGGGGAGAGTTGTGACGATAATCTCCTTCAAGAGATTGAGCCTGCTCTTCCCTCCAAAATTACGTCTTCACGATTATATAAAAAGACTATGGAAGAAATGTCCAACAACGACAACAACACCAGCACCAGCAAGGCTTGCCAGGGTGAGCAGAAACGTATGCAACCAGCCACCTGTTCGAACTCCAACCACCAAACTACCCGTTGATCGCTACGGCTCCGCTGATTGGTCGCCGGTCTGGCTGCACCTGCACTCGCCCCCCAATACTACCTGATGTCTGGGGTCGCCCCAACATCAGTCCTCAGAATGTTCCGTGCTTTCGTAGCCAGCACTCCTCCCAGCTAGACGTTAGCGTGTACTGAGAGAGGTGGTGGCTTTAAGCCAATATTCCAGCACCTCCCACTTAACTTTTGTGTTGCACTTCTTATTATTTTGCCTTAACGTAACTTTCATTGTGTCATTTAAGTATTCTTATTATTTTGAATCATTGATTTTATTATACATATTTGTTTGTCCATATTTTCATGTTTTGATTTATTTAACGTAATTAAAATTTCATTGTTAAAGTTTTACTTGTGTTTTGTGTGTCTTCTCCTTACCTTACCACAGACGAAGTTCCAGTTTTTCTATTTTTTTTTATAACTATGTGACGAGGCCATACCCCTAGCCTTAAACAGCCGAACACCAACGCGTTACCGTCACAATATATATATATATATATATATATATATATATATATATAAGAATGTCTATTTATCTGTCTGTCTGTCCAAAGTTGAAGGCCAGACGCTTGGCGCTAGCCTCGCCCAAATTTGAAGGGAAGATGGTGTGGGGTGTGGGACGGACATAGGATGCACGGGAACAGGTAAATCTTAAATGATTTAAGAAAACTTTAGTAATTATTCACCTCCCCCACCCTCCCCCATCCCTTACTCCCTCTCATTCCGTTCTTCTTCCTCCTCCTCCTAAACAGCTCTAGCGAGGTTGCGTATTGGCCATACTCGCTTAACCCATGGTCACTTGATGGAGCGCCGTCCTGCTCCTTATTGTCCTAGTTGCATTGTCCCTCTTACGGTCGTGCATGTCCTTCTTGAATGTCCTGACTTCCAGGACGAGCGTGTGTCTTGCTTTCCGACCGCCCCTCGCGGTCACCTGTCCCTCGATAGAATTCTTGGTGACTCGGATACTTTTGATATCGTTCGCCTTATGCGTTTTTGTTCTCGTATTGGCATCCTTGGTGATATTTAGCGCCCTCTGATTATTTTGCGTATTTGATGGTGCTACATAGCCTTCCCGGTTTGGTGCCTTCTTTTGATAATTACTTACTTACTTACTTACTCCTCCTCCTCCTCCTCCTCCTCCTCCTCCTCCTCCTCCTCCTCCTCCTCCTCCTCCTCTGCCACAACCGCTAAACCACACCCACATGGATTGATTTGACAAAACTAACCTTCAATTGACAGCAACAGATGCCGCCTAGCCTTGACCGGCCCCGGGGCTGACAGGGAGAGTGGGAGAGCTTGACCGTAGGGCCAATGAGAACAATATCCGCCTGTCATTTGTCTTGGGTGTTGGTGGGGAGGAAAACGGTGGGGGAGTAGTGGTGTGGGGGGGAAATAGGGAAGATGGTGGGGAAGAGTGGAGGGGGGGGAGGGAAATAGGGAAGGCGGTAGTAGGGAAATGGGAAAAATGGAAGGCGAGTGGTGGTGGGGGGAGAGAGGGGGGGGGAGAAGATATATTATATAGGATTATCTAATCTCATGTTGAGTTGATTGGTGTTTAATCTTAGTGTGGTGTTGACACCTTGGAGGTCTATATATAGGCTTTGGGGGACTTCATATTGTTTTTATTTTTTGTTAGCTTTTGGGTGTTCTTGATTGTGTTTTGGTATAGTGTTTGTGTTTGGTTTCTTATTGGGTGTTTGTTTTCCTTTGTATGGGAGACCTGCATCTTGCAGGTCGGCGTTCGATCCCCCGACGGTCCAAGTTGTTGGCCAGTATTCTTTCATCCATTCCTCATATCCCAGCTCCTAATCCTCATATCCCAGCTCCTAGTCCTCATATTCCAGCTCCTAGTCCTCATATCTCAGCTCCTAGTCCTCATATTCCAGCTCCTAGTCCTCATATCTCAGCTCCCAGTCCTCATATCTCAGCTCCTAGTCCTCATATCTCAGCTCCTAGTCCTCATATTCCAGCTCCTAGTCCTCATATTCCAGCTCCTAGTCCTCATATCTCAGCTCCCAGTCCTCATATCTCAGCTCCTAGTCCTCATATCTCTTCCAATTGCTATATGGTCGTAGTGGCTTAGCACTGTCTCCTCATAATTATCTTCCCCTCACTCGTTGTATTTCATGTTGTCAGATCAAATGTGATTTTGACAGTTACCTGTAGGTCGTTGTTTTTATGCAACTGTATGAACTTGAATGTATTGGCTGCATTATAATTATTATCAGTGGATGGTTGTAGTCTATGTATGAGTAGAGTTCTGAGAATCTCTTAAATGGAGCGACTTTGATTCAGGTTAATTGGCCAGGTGATGGGGCAACAGGTGGTCGCCCCGTGTGATGCTTGACCGTGTAACTGCTTTCTCTTTGAGGCTTTGTTTACTCCGCCCAGCCAAGAGGTCCGCTCCTCTTTTCACTTGTATCTGTAATTATCACTCTCAGATTCTTTCTAAACTGTCTGTAGATGGAGTTTGGAGTTTGATCTTATACCATCAACAAATTGTATAGAAGAGTAAATATGTTCAGGGAGAAGTATTATATTGTTTTCCTTTGGGTGAGTGAGGGTGTTAGCAGGTAGAAGGTAGATAATATTCTTGCTGGGATGAACTGTTTCAATTGTTCTAGCTAAATCAAGTGATCATTTGATATTACAACCCAAACTGCCTCTCTGTGTTAAACAGTCTTCTCGTCTTGAAGCCTTCTTTTGGTAGTTACTTTGATGTTTAAATTCTTTCAGAATTATAGTCTCTCTCTCTCTCTCTCTCTCTCTCTCTCTCTCTCTCTCTCTCTCTCTCTCTCTCTCTCTCTCTCTCTCTCTCTCTCTCTCTCTCTCTCTCTCTCCCTCTTACACTCTCGAACCCTGTAGGAACAAAGTTGTACAGGTAGTCCCTGTACTTGTTTCATTTTTCTCGTTCTCTGTGAGTGGCTGCGTCTCCTGCTTGACCAACACAAGGTAATGCATATAGCTACCAAGATAGCCATTACAAATTATACACATGATACCTTGTGTACAATTACACAATTATATTTCCACGCCAGTGGTCTACCTTTCCTCCATGAGCATAGTGGGATTCCTTCTGGTCGACCAACAAACGCAGCAGAATCACAGAACATTAGAAGTCGAGACTCTCTCTCTGCTGGCCACTTGACAAAGTCGTCTACTTCGCCCTGTCATGTGTGTCATCCCATTCATTTTTCCGCAGTGCAGGCCATGCAGTCCATATGCATCTGCAACTGCCTCATGACAAACACAATTATATAGAGTGTGAATTAAGGCGAGTGAGGAGGAGGGCGACTGCAACGCTGAGTTGCTGCAGATCAAGACGTGTGGTGTTGCGGACATAGGGACCGATGGAAGAAAATCCCCTGCATGCGAAGCTGTGGGAGGATTTTATTTGCACGGCTGTGAGGCGAGTGCAGTCACTGGGTATTGTTGATGTCTCCAGGAAAGCTGTAGCGTATTTGTATACGATGAAGCTGCCCCATTTGGTGATGCATTCTGCATATTAGGGGTCGTTTATCCCTGCTGAGTTATCCAAATTGTCTGGTAGAATTTCCTTGGCCAGACCATCTGATGTCGAGGAGGAAAATATGATAACTGGCGTAGAAATATAAATGTGGCAGTGCGGACTCCAAGGCCACTGAGTCTGGGTGAAGAGTTGGCTTGTTTTCCACTTCCATTGATGGAAAGGCTGACAACACTCTACATTTAGGTCCATGATCCTCTTTTCAAGGATCTCGTCAGTGGTCTTAGGCCCAAGGAGAGTTCTCTCTCTACGGGTTTGATTGAATGAGCTTTTACACTATAATGTTAGGCATTGAGGAGACTATTTCACACTTGGGGGGGATTAAGGAAGCGGTCTAGTTTGTCGCTTTGCTCTCTAATGTTATCCATGCCCTCCATGAGGAAATTAATAGAACCAGTAATGATGTCTTACTCAAGGGGGAGGGGGGGGGGGAGGTTACCAACGTCGCTCGGGTAACGAAAGTCACATTTTCACTACTCTCTGTGTGTGTATTCACATAGTTGTTCATACGGGGGTTGAGCTCTGCTCTTTCGACCCGCCTCTCAACTGTCAATCAACTGTAACTAACTGCTAACTAATTTATTCCCCCCCCCCCCCCCACAGACACACACCCAGGAAGCAGCTCCATAACTGCTGTCTAACTCCCAGGTACCTATTTACTGTTAGGTAACAGGGGCGTCAGGGTAAAAGAAACTTTGCCCATTTGTTTCTGCCTGGTCCGGGAATCGAACCCGGGCCACAGAATTACGAGTACTGCGCGCTGTCCTCTCAGCTTCCTGACCAGGTAGGTGTGTGTGTGTGTGTGTGTGTGTGTGTGTGTGTGTGTGTGTGTGTGTGTGTGTGTGTGTGTGTGTGTGTGTGTGTGTGTGTGTGTGTATTTACTTCACTGTATAGCTCTTGCCATCAAAGTTTGCTGTTATTATTTATTTTCCCATAGTTGGTTTGGCTTGCAAATAAAATTTGGTACCTTTAAGTGCTGATTCTAGAACCCGTGAATATGACCATTGGAAGCCCAGCTGACATCCCTGCACTATGGAAATAATCCATCAAATAACAGAAGAAAACTTTCCCGTGCTGGGTTTCTAATTTATCAAATAAACGTCTCTTTGTCGAGGCCCAAACTCATACAGTTATTGACTGAAACGTCTATTAAAAAAGCTTTCTTAAAAGAAACAAGTCACTTAACCTGTACTAAAAATTACCCAACAATAATTAAAGAAACATAACTCAGTATAATTTCCTCCTTTGAGAGACTGTGTGTGTTAGAGTCCAGGAGGAAAACTACCCTGTCCTATATTCAAAGAATCTGAGAAATGAAAGTAAGAAACAAATTAAGAAATTCCTTATTACGCTGTTTCCCACCACTCGGGTGTCGGAACCCACACCCTGGGAACGAGATCCTAAAATGGGGCTCAGATCCCCATTTTAGAGGATCCCCATTTTAGACGATCCCCATTTTAGACGATCCCCATTTTAGACGATCCCCATTTTAGACGATCCCCATTTTAGACGATCCCCATTTTAGACGATCCCCATTTTAGACGATCCCCATTTTTTAGAGGGTTAGAGGATCAAAAAGATCCTCTAACCCAAAATAAAAATGATCCAGAAGGCTTAGGTACCTGTAAGAGTCTGCCATCCACCAATCGAGATCCATAGGGTCTTCTTCTTAGTTCATAAGTAAGCAGATGCCGCCCTTGTAGCTGAAGGTGCACAGATGCCTTCCGTCTCATAGGTAAGGAGGTAAAGACAAAAAACTCAGCATTACGATCTCCAAGAGTTACGGTAAGGGAAGACGGGGGAGAGAAAAAAAAAGAGGAACGTCTCACCTGAGTAGTGTTTTATGTCTGAGTAGACCGCTGCTCAATGCCGGGGTGAGCACGATGAGGCCGTAAATAAGATGTGTCTCCTTTTGTATGAAAGCCATAAGCCCGCCCGCACGCCCGCACGCCCACGAAGCACCACTCGCCTTCCTCCCGCGTCACTCTCCCGCCAATGATTTTTTCCTTACTTAATTCTTCCCAGTTTTCCCATTTCTGCCTCAGACCTCAGTGGCTCATCTCAGAGAGGGTGGTAAGTGGACTGGTGTCGGTCATAGTGTGTGTGCACTTACCTACTTGTGCTTGCGGGGGTTCAGCTCTGGCTCTTTGGTCCCGCTTCTCAACTGTCAATCAACTAATTGAGCCTACTGGGCGTTATCATATCTACACTTGAAACTGTGTATAGAGTCAGCCTCCACCACATCACCTCCTAATGCATTCCATTTGTCAACCACTCTGACACTAAAATAGTTCTTTCTAATATCTCTGTGGCTCATTTGGGCGCTCAGTTTCCACCTGTGTCCGTGGTGCGTGTGCCCCTTGTGTTAAATAGCCTGTCTTTATCTACCCTATCAATTCCCTTGAGAATCTTGAATGTGGTGATCATGTCCCCCCACCTCATGTGTGTGTGTGTGTGCGTGCTAGAGTGGATGCGTACAAGCGCGCGTGCTTTCATGCGTGTTCAGCAGTCCCCACCCCCTCCCCCAAGAAGCTGCGGTGTTGAAGAACTGCTTGTCTCGTCTCATGGCGTCACAAACTACTGAGTTACTGCCTCGTCCGACTCCCCCAGCCGAACTAATTGCCCCTAACTACCGGATCCCTTTTTTTTTCATTTGCCCTGCGTGCCTCCATATCTCCGGGTCGTGTCTACACTACGAAGGACCCACTTCGAATCCCGCTCACGTAAATGTGTATATAACCAGCTGGGCGATAATCACCAGGTCAAATTGCAATGTCTGGTGATCCTTCGTGTTCTCTCCTCCCAAGTGATTTACGGGCTCACCATAGCCCGTGCTACTTGGAACTTTTTGTTTCAAGTAGCGAATCTTTAACAACAACAAGAAGCAACTAAGGGATTCCTATTATTTGTGTTCCAATTGAGACACGCTTTCTTATTATTAATAATTATTATTATTATTTTTATTATTATCATTATTATTATTATTATTATTATTATTATTATTATTGAAGGAAAAATCGCTTATTACTATTATCATTAAGAATTGTATTAATATAATTTTCATTTAGTTTCCTATGACATGAATTAAATAAATTTTATTATGTCAGTTTTAGCCATGTTTCATTTAGGTTAAACAAAAAAAATCTCCTGTTTTTATCAAACTTTTTCTTTGTTGGTTTTATTTCGTTTGTAGTTATCGTGACAAACATAATTATTCGATTATTTTAGTGTTCTCGTCAAGAGAGAGGAAAACTTTTGTATATTATTAATATTTTAAATGAATGGCTATTTGATGTCATAATTCTTTTTAATGCCAAATTGGAGTATGTGATCAAATATTATTCTAGATGCATGTAGCACAAACTGGAGCTTCCAAATTCCCAGAGTAAAGAACTGACATTTAATGCATGGAAGCCTAGGTCGCTTGTTTCATGGTATATGATTGGGTCTTCTAACAGATTGCTACACGTTTAGCAATCGTTTAGCTACACGTTTAGCAATACAACGTTGTTATTGTATTGTAATAATATTGTGTTGTTATTGTATTATTACCAATTATGTAAGTAGTGTATATTTCATTGTGCACGTCTAGTATTTACATAGCAACACGAATTTTCACTGAGAATATCCTTAATTTGGATTTAATCTTCAGCTGTGTTATTGGGTAATGAAAGTGCGATTAAATTTTTTTAAATTTTGCCCCGAGGGGCGAGTTTATTGGGCAGCGCCACTCATCTTGTGAGTGAACATACCGCCATAGCAGAATGTACAACACTCCCCAATAGGAAGAAAACCCGCTGGGTTCTCAAGAGGATTTCGCTCATGTCAACGAGACAGGACAAGGAATGTCTCTCTGGGAGCTGTGTGTGTGTGTGTTACTTCAAGGGAGATGCCTGACAACCCTTGATCTTGTCAGCCAGCCGTCGATGGTGATAATGCTGATAGTGTTGTTGACGGTGATGGTGATAGTGCTGATAATTATGTTGGTGAAAATGACGACGTTTTCAGCGTTGGTAAGACAGCTAACTGGAGCAAATTACAGCTTTTAAGAGAATTATGGCTATCGAACTAGGGTCACGTTTTTTTTTTCCTGCTGGCGAGAATTCTTCCTTCCACTCTTTCCCCTACACTCCCTTACCCTTTCCATTTTCCCTCCCCTTCTACACTCTCTCCCTTCCCCCTCCACTTCTCTTTCCCCCCCTTCCTCTTACATTTTCACTCTTACCCTTCCCAAAATATATATATATATATATATATATATATATATATATATATATATATATATATATATATATATATATATATATATATATATATATATATATATATTGCGAACAAGCCTGAATGGTCCCCAGGACTATATGCGAATGAAAACTCACACCCCAGAAGTGTTCCTCACGTGTGCCCCAAAGAATGAGGTGATTTGGTGAAATGATATGCCCAAGATTACCATCCGAGTTGCCGTCGGGGAAGTGGCTCAAATAGCCTCGGCTATCACTTCCCTTTGACGGCCGTGATGGTCAAGTGGATTAAGGCGCCCTGTAGTTACCAGTTGCGTTGCTCCTGGGAGTATGGGTTCGAGTCACTTCTGGGGTGTGAGTTTTCATTCATATATATATAGTGTTGAATTTGACTGAAAGGTCAAACACTAATGATTGTAACACGAATCATCTCAATATTTCTTATTTTCTTATGTTTTTCTTCACTGTCGGGGGTAGTTAAAAAATTAACTCTCCAAAGTTTATTTTCACACTTTATTTATGGTCAAACGCCTAGAAGCGTTTCGCAAGAGCACGTCTTACATTTTCACAGACAATTTTACATATTCAGATCGTGCTTATATTCGTTTTTGGGTGAGGTGACAGGACACAAATCAATGAAAAAAGACCGTACGTCTCTTGACATACCAGAGAGTATACTGAGAAATTTACTCCAAGCCAGCACTAAAGAGGCACCTGACAATCGACTTGAGAATGGTCCAGGACGGACCGAAACGTCGTCGTCCCTTCATTTTTTAGTGTGTGGATTTGTCAACAAAGAGGCACCCTTCTTGAGCCCCGATGGGCACATGTATAAGTAGATGGGAGTCACCATGGGTGCTCCCCCTAGGTGTCCTGTGTGCACCTACATGTAATGCCCCCCTAGTGTACTCCAGGGGTGCCAGCAGCAGCAGCAGCCACAACAGCCGCTGTGGTTGTTGGTAACAAATAAAAGTTACCACAGCAGAGTTTTGCGGCCGACCGGAAAGCAGACAACAATATCCTCCCCCTCCCCCACCCCCTCGTGATCTCCCCCCCCACCCCACCCCTCCGACTCTCATCCATCCCCCTCACTCTCTACCACCCCAATCCTCCCTCACCTTCAACCCTTCCCACACTTCTCCCCCGCACCCTCACCTCCTCCTCTATCCCCTCTCATCCATTCCCCCCTCCTCCCCCTTCCCGTCGACACCGTCCCCATCACCCCTCAACTTCCCTCTCAAATCCTCAGCACCCTCTACTCCCCCTTTCACCCCTCCTCCCCTCTCACCCTTTTCTCTCCCATTCTCCCTTCTCCCCCCCCCCTTCCTCACCATCTAACCCTCCCACGCCAAGCGGCAACAATCCCGTCACTGAGCTCCGGTGTTTAATCTCAATCTATTGCTTTGTAGACATGGTTTGTGGCGAGTGATCGCCACAGGGGTCAAGCGTCACCCTGTGGCATATTATGTGTGTATTCACTTAATTGTATTCACCTAGTTGTGCTTGCGGGGGTTGAGCTGTGCTCTTTCGGCCTGCCTCTCAACTGTCAGTCTACTGTTACTAACTACTATTTTTTTTCCACACACACAAACACACCCTAGGAAGCAGCCTGTAACATCTGGCTAACTCCCAGGTACCTATTTACTGCTAGGTAATAGAGGCAGCAGGGTGAAAGAATTTTTGCACATTTGTTTCTGCCTGGTCCGGAAATCGAACTCGGGCCACAGAATTACGAGTTCTGCGCGTTGTCCACTTAGCTACCAGACCCCCCAAGGCACTCTTCTTAGAATGTGCGTGTGTGTGTGTGTTTTCTCACCTAATTGTACTCGCCTAATTGTGCTTGCGGGGTTTAGGCTCTTTAGTCCCGCCTCTCAACTGTCAATCAACTGGTGTACAGATTCCTGAGCTTACTGTGCTCTATCATATCTACATTTGAAACTGTGTATGGAGTCAGCCTCCACCACATCACTGTCTAATGCATTCCACCTGTTAACTACTCTGACACTGAAAAAGTTCTTTCTAATGTCCCCTGTGGCTCATGTGGGTACTCAGTTTCCACCTGTGTCCCCTTGTTCGCGTACCACCAGTGTGGAATAGTTTATCCTTGTCTACCCTGTCGATTCCCCTGAGGATTTTGTAGGTAGTGATCATGTGTGTGTGTGCGTTGGACATAGGGGCTACACTTTGGAGAGTCAGGGTGGAGCCTAACGACTATGTTTGGTCCTCGTCCTTTGGAATCCCTTGACTAGAATAGAGGAATTTGTTTTTGTTCGAAATTGTATTCGTTCCTTCCATAGAGTTGCTGCTGGTACTACAATTATAGGAGGATGGATAGTTTTGATTGTTTTACGCTCGATGCTTAGAAGAGTGCCAAAGATACTCAGAAGAGTGCCAAAGATACTCAGAAGAGTGCCAAAGATACTAAGAAGAGTGCCAAAGATGCTAAGAAGAGTGTCAAAGATACTAAGAAGAGCGCCAAAGAGCAAAAGAAGAGTGCCAAAACTGCAAAGAACACTGCCAAAGTACCACCTTGTACAGTACAGATACGGTACAAAAGTACAGATACTCTGGTCGATGAAAACGAAGCTGTACGGAGGTGCGAGTCGTTCACATCTCGAGGATGTGAGCGGGACTCCTGGCTTAGCTTATGAGATTGAGAAAGTAGACAAGGAGTCTTACCCTTCGCTGCTCTCCATCTGTCTTAACTAAACTCCCCACACCTTAACCCCATCCCCCCTCATTAACCCCTCCCCCCCCCTCCCCAACACCCTTCTCTCCCCACCCCTACCCACCATGCTAACCTTCTTCTCTTCCCCCTTGCCCCCAAAGACCTAATGGTCTCCGGTAGGGGCAATTAGGTCAGGGAAAAGCAACGGAATTCGATCCAGATATTATGCCAACCTTCTTTATTTGATGAATGGTTAGTCATGAACGTCAGAGATCAGCCGTAAGATATACTTGGTGTATAACGTGACGGTGTATAGCGATACTCGTGGGTTGTATTACTGGGAATAATGTCAAAAAGCATCTTTTGTTTGGGATCTGGGGGTTGTAGTCGGGGTCGGGAGAGGTCACTTGGTTCTTCTCGGGTTGTTCTAGTTGTTAAATAGGGCGGTGATTGGGGAATTGAACCGCTCCAGCGGTGACGGTTGTAAGCTGACGCGTACAATTGTATGATACAGTAATTTCAGGCACTAAATCATCATGAGTGTGAGGATGAATGTACATTAGAACAACTCCATTATAACCTAACTTAACCTAACCTAATCTAACCTAATCTTACCTAATTTAGCCTAATTTAACCTAACCTAACTGATTGAAACTACTGATAGACATTAACCTTCCCCCTCCCCCTCTCCATCTCATCCACCACCTCCCTCCCTATCCACCTCCCTTCTTTATCTCCTTCGTTCCTATCCACCTGCTTCAATATCTACCTGCTTCTCTATCCACCTCCCTCTCTGCCATCCCTCTCCCCTATCACCTCCTTCCATATTCACTACATTCCCTCCCCCTCTCTCTCTCCCACATCCCTATTCACCTCCCTGCCTATCCACATCCCCCCCCTCCCCGCCCCCTCCATCTCCCTCTCCCCGACCGCCGTAAATTTTGCATAAATTGCATTTTTTGTGAGCTTCGTGACTCTGAGGATGAGTTTTAGACCAAGCAGTAGCCAGCGAGGTGTGTCCTTCCTCACTATACCTCATGCGAGAGAGACACGGAGAGAGAGAGAGAGAGAGAGAGAGAGAGAGAGAGAGAGAGAGAGAGAGAGAGAGAGAGAGAGAGAGGTGTTCACGCTGATTAAGCAATATTATTCAGAGAAGTGTTAAGCCAGAGTGAAACAGATGGTGGCTGACCGTCTTGAGTAACTATGGCATGGTGGCAACCCCCCCCCCCCCTAAAAACCATTATGATTTTTACGAACCTAGACAACCCACCAAACTTAATGACGGCCGATACTCATTAGTCCGAGAAACCGTTGATATTACAGCACTTGTAATTTCACTAAAGTAAATGAATTCTCACGTTTGTGATCGATAGTCTCAGAAATGACAGTGCTTTAAGTGTAAGAACAGAGCTTTTAATCACAGGGATTGACGGCTCTACCAGTCGTTACAAGTCCAGAACGAGACGCGTCACCCAACATGACCACCTACCCTATAGGTCACCGGTAGGAACAAGAACTACTACTACTGGTATAAGACAGACTAGCCAGGAGAACGAAGGAATATATGACACCTGAGCATATCTAAGCTTTGTACTCACCTAGTTGTGCTTGCGGCGGTTGAGCTCTGGCTCTTTGGTCCCGTATAGACCCACTACGTCACGCTAGGAGGGTCAAACGACGCTGAGTTAGCACTACGTCCTCAACGTAACATGTAAATAATGAGACTGTGTTGCTCCCTGGAGCTCGGATCATTGCTATGAGACACAGCTATCACTCTCAACACAGCTATCACTCTCAACGCTAAGCTCACATAATTGTGAACGGGACATAAACATGGTAACCTAAACGTAACCTGCACCTGTTTGACTCCCATAGTTTGTGTCTTTAGCTCTGTCTGCCTCACAAACACAAAGATACACATATATACTCCCATATATATAGTACCATATATATACTCCCATCGTTGTGCTCAACAAACACGACCCTAATTGGAAAACTGGGGCACTGTTCCCCATATAACGGAGGTGACAAAATGAAAGGGGAAGAGAGAGAGAGAGAAAGAGAGAGAGAGAGAGAGAGAGAGAGAGAGAGAGAGAGAGAGAGAGAGAGAGAGAGAGAGAGAGAGAGAGAGAGAGAGAGAGAGAGAGAGAGAGAGAGAGAGAGAGAGAGAGAGAGAGAGAGAGAGAGAGAGAGAGAGAGAGAGAGAGAGACGGGATCTGGTAGACAGGTAGACACATTTACAATAGTATCCACGCGAGTGGAACGATATATATGGGTAAAGACATACTTATTTACACCCAACGGACCCCACAGTGGTTTACAAGGGTGATTTACAACCGTTCACCAGGCACCAGGTGGGTGGCTGTAACTGTTCACCAGGCACCAGGTGGGTGGCTGTAACTGTTCACCAGGCACCAGGTGGGTGGCTGTAACTGTTCACCAGGCACCAGGTGGGTGGCTGTAACTGTTCACCAGGCACCAGGTGGGTGGCTGTAACTGTTCACCAGGCACCAGGTGATTGGCGTTAGCACCACGCTCGCTATAATTCCCGTGATCCTGGTGACGCCAACGTAGAAATCCTGAACTTCACTTTCCATCCCCGTAATGTTTAACATACAATGAGTGTCACCGTGACGGTGAAACAACGGTGAAAGCCTCGTAACAGTGACTTACAATGGGACATTTCAACGTGAAAAATAGTCACGATGAATGACCTAGTTGGCATGACTGCTCGTGTTCATCTTTAAGATACTCGATAGGATACCCGGCGGGGCCCGGGTCTACCCGGTAACCGTGTCAAAAACAATGCAAATATGCCCCCCAAAAAATTAAACTTCTGAAAAATCTAGCTGAACGAAATGTAAATATTATTTTTTAATTTCTTTGGAGATCGAGTTTGTCGCAATGGGAAACGCGCGACATTTTTGGGGAGGAGGGAGCAATGAGGGGGGGGGGGCCAATCCCGACCCGTCATTGACAGTCCTTTACCACCCACCAGTGACCCTGCAAAGTTTGGTGAGACTAACCCCAAGCATCTGACCTGCAACTTTGAATAGAAACTAAGAGAAATCTTATACAGATATACATTAAAACTAGCGGATATTAAAATTAATGTAAGTAATGTATCTAATATATATATATATATATATATATATATATATATATATATATATATATATATATATATATATATATATATATATATATATATATATTAGATACATTACTTACATTTAATTATATATATATATATATATATATATATATATATATATATATATATATATATATATATATATATATAATAATAATAGGAACAATGACAAAATTTGAAAGATTACATTAAATGTTCCATCAACAAACACATGAACTATTTAAACTAGAAAAATTCACATAATTATAAATCATCCGGAAGCTGGCAGCGCCTCAGAGATACCGACACAATACATTTAATCATCCGACAAAATGATAAAAAAATAATATAATCGACCGACCTGTAATAATAATAATAAAGTTAATCTGAATGGTAATTTAGTCATTTTAATTTAACTTTATATACTCTTTATCGTCTTGAGATGAAATAAGTGCTTCAATAAATCTTATTTGGTTCATTCATTTAGAAGTTGTCTGTAATTGCGTCTGTCTGTCTGTTTAGTTAAAGAGTGGTTGTTATGGAGACACGGTTGACGCTACACGACTTGTGTGGGGTAACGAACTGGGACACTTGATCTGAGCAGCGAGACTTGAGCCGCCAAGACCTGTGCTATGAGGCCTGCGCAGTAAGGACTCAATGACAAGTGGGAAGGCGGAATCCCCAGAAGCTAAAGTTCAGCCTCTTTCAACACATGTAGGTGATTAAAGTAAGGGTCAACTAGGTGAGTACATGAACACGCACACACACACACACACACACACACACACACACACACACACACACACACACACACACACACACACACACACACACGCACACACACACACACACACACACACACAAACACACACACACATATACACATACACACACACACACACACACACACACACACACACACACACACACACACACACACACACACACACACACACACACACACACATACACACACACACACATACACACACACACACACAAACATACACACACACTTGTTTTAATTCCTTGAGGCACGTATTGCTCCTCTAATGAAGAGAACAGATTTATCGCACCCAGTGTGTGGTCTGGGGAGAGGCTGTGCCCACCGCAGCTAATGATGAATGAACGCTTCTTTCATAGCTTCTTTCATTCCTTCTTTCACACACATTCTTTCATACCTTTTCCATATATTCATTCTTAAAATTTTCATACCAGCCTTTTTGTTCATTTCTTTCCTCACAGTCTTTTTTCACATCTTTTTTTATCTACTTTTTTTCTTTCACGCCTTCTTTCATTCTGTCTTTTATCTATTTTTTTGCACAGCTTTTATCATAATTTCGTTTTATCTATTTCATTCCTTAATCGACTCATTACTTCACAGCTTCTTTCATACCATATTTTATCTATTTTCTTGCAGTTATTTTTCGCGGCTTCTTTCAATTATTTTTCGACCTGTTTCTTTTGCTAAAGATTATTTCATACCTATACCTCGCGACTTTCTTTTCCCTTCCCTAATTCTTTCTTTCGTCGGTTCTTTCAAGTTCTTCCTTGAATTCTTTCACCTCTTGAACTAGTGCTGCTTTCACAGGAATTGTCGAACTTGTTAATATTTATATCCTAACTTCTTTCATTTCCTGATATTTCTCACGTTTCTCTCTTATTTTCAAACTTTAATTGCCATTACTTCACCAGCTATCATAGCTTCATTCACAATTTCTTTCGTCGAATTTTTATCTAATTCGTTATTATTTTTATTACAGCTTCTAATACCCACGTGTTCTTGTCGTTTAAGAACACATGGTTTAAGAACACGTAGGAAGAACTTTTTCTAAATCTTTAAGAAAAATGGAGATTTTTCTTCAAGCAGTTTGTGTCCCTATAAAGCCCGTCTCCTACGGCAAATAAATCTCCCGATTTAAATATTGTCAGGGATCGAACACAAATGGGAAGCCAGGTACCAGAGAACGACAGGGAACTCTGTGAAGGCTTTAACCTATAAATCTCAAGAAGAAACAAGAGAAAACACGACAGAAATATCAAATGTAAAGAAAGAATTACCAGGCATAGAGGAGGAAATGCCAGAAATAATAGGCGTGAAAAAAGTAGGCGTGGTGTGAGGACACGTGGTAAGGGGACACGTGGTGTGGACACATAATGACAAGGCGAGACACACGATCAATGTGTCACGGCGCCGCACACAGCAGCCATTTTGGCAAAGTCACTCGGGCGATGACAGTGCTATGCCAAGCGCTGGAGAAGGGGGGGGGGGAGGGTATATATCTGGGGGCCCAAGAGGGCGCGTGGATAAAGGGGGATGAGAGGAAGTAAGGGTAAAGAGGAAAAGGTAAAAGGGGGCAGAAAGGGAAAGGGAGGGAAAAAAAGAGGTAAGCAATGTTAAAGGGGGGAAAAAAGTAAGGGGGGGGGACGAGGGAAGTGTGAAGAAGGAGGAAAAATGAAACAGAAGGAAGCGAGAGAAGTAGAAGAAGAGCGGAAATGAAACAAGAAATGGAGAGATGAGATAATTGAGAAAGTAAATGAAGATAAAAAGATAAATATTAGGTGTTGTTATTGCTGTTATTGTTATTGTTATTATTCTACTGTTCTCCCCCCCCCTCCCCCCTTCTCAATTACTGCCTCGTTTGTGTATTTAATTCATCATTCATCAAATAAAAAAATCTTCATTCACTTTGTTCATTCATTTAGTATTTCGTTAAGTTATTCTATTCGATCATACATTTATTACTACGAAATTAGATATTTCATTCAATCATACATTATTCATTTAATACTTTATTTAATTGTTCAATTATTCATTTAATCATTGACTTCAGTTTTCATGTATTAATTCATTAGGATGTTATTTCTTCGATTTATTCATTCACTTGTTAATTTATCTGTTCAATGATTTATTTATTCACTCATGCATTGGTAATTTAATTATTTAATTTGTGTATTCATTATTTTATTTGTTTGTTAATTAATTGATTCATTGAGCCATTCTTTCAATTATTCTCTCACTTACACACTCACCAGTTCCTTCATTAATTTATTTATTCATTCATTTATTCGTTCTTCGATTACAAATGAATTTATTTATTCAGTTATTCCTTCGTTCATTCGTTCATTCTTTCATTCAGTAATACCGTAGTTCATATATTTGTTCATTCAATCACATTTGTTCATTCATTCATTCATTTTTGTTCATTCATTCATTCATTCATTTTTGTTCATTCATTTATTCAATCCACCCTGCCCCGTTTCCCCCCCCCCCTACCTCTCTTGCACCATCCCTACCTCCCTCTATCTTCCTCCCTCCCTCCCTTCCCTACCTTCCTCCCTCCTTCCCTATCTCCCCTCTACCTTCCTATCTACCTTCCTCCCTCCCTTCCCTCTATCTCTGCTCCAATTATTGGTACTGAATTCTGGTCAAATCTGCATCATCATCTTCAATGTCTTGTTCCGCCTCTCCGCCTCTCTGTCTGTCTGTCTCTCTCTCTCTCTCTCTCTCTCTCTCTCTCTCTCTCTCTCTCTCTCTCTCTCTCTCTCTCTCTCTCTCTCTCTCTCTCTCTCTCTCTCTCTCTCTCTCTCACTCTCCTATTTTTTCTAAGGATTTAGAAACTATGATATGCCAAATAACTCACTAATAGGTAATAAAGGATAAGAATAAAGGTTTCCTCCTCTACTTAAGGAGGAAAAATGATATAGAAACGAGTGAAATGTTTCTTTCTGAGATACAAAGTTCTGTGGTAAATTTTCTCTCGGAGCTGTGAGTTCTGACACAACACTGACCTTTAAAACACTCTACCATTCACATTTTATGATTTGAAATTTTCTACTATATTCTAAATTCCTTCTTGTCAAGAGCCAGCCCCATAGCCCCGTACGAGGGGACACTTGTGGATTCTTTATTCAGTGATTCAGAAAAGTTCAAAATTATAGGGTTTTTCAGCTGAAGACAATTGACCTGAGAGGAAGAAGAGAGCCTTTTGCTATTCTATACTTGTCTCATTTTCTTCATAATAAAGTGTGGATTTCCACTGGAAATCTATATGCTACCATGAACTCCCATGTGCTCTAATTCCTCCTCCTCCTCGATACACAACCCTACCCCAATCCCCATCTTTCTCCCCATCACCCCCTTTTCTCTCAATATTCCCCTCACCCTGCCTGATCTTCCCCCACCACCTTTCCGCCCCCACACATTCCTACTTCCAACTCCTCAGTTCATTTCCCCCACCCCCCTCCCCACCTCCCACAATAAGACACCTCGTTCATACACCTCACCTACACCCCTTCCCCCTCCCCCGATACCTCCCCTACCCACGGTCCCTGGGTGCCCCCCGCCTCCCCCCCCCACACCCCCACAAGCCCAATAGAGAGCCCGGGACGACTCAATTAGGCTTCTTTGTGAGCCTCTTAAGGGCGTGAAGAGCTCCATGACTGGCTCTCAAACACGGCTCCTCGCCACACACGCTTACCCTCACCTTGTTGTTCTTACATAATTGTGCTTGAATGGTCAAGCTCAAGTTTATGGGTCCCGCCTTTTTAGCTGTCGATTGTCAAATACATCATGCCTGCCAGGAAACTAAAATTTTTAGGCATGATTTATAGTTCAATTACATAAATAGGTGTGTAAGTGTGTATTCACCTAGTTGTATTGACCTAGTTGAGTTTGCGGGGGTTGAGCTCTGCTCTTTCGGCCCGCCTCTCAACCGTCAATCAACTGGTGTACAGATTCCTGAGCATACTGGCCCCTATCACATTTACATTTGAAACTGTGTATGGAATCAGCCTCCACCACATCCCTTCTTAATGCATTCCAATTTTTAACTATTCAGACACTGAAAAAACTTTTTCTAATGTCTCTGTGAAAAAAACTCTTTCTAATGTCTCTTTTAGCATGGGTGTTCCACCCGTGCTAAAGAGTTTGTCTTTGTCCACTCTGTCAATTCCCCTGAGAATTTTGTAGGTGGTTATCATGTCTTCCCTTACTCCTTTGTTTTCCAGGGATGTGAAGTTCAGCTCCCTTAGCGTTTCCTCGTAGCTCATACCTCTCTGTTCCGGCACGAGTCTGGTGGCATACATCTGTGTGTGTGTGTGTGTGTGTGTGTGTGTAAATCGCACAGTGGTATTATTAACTTACTGTCTCAAATAAAAGTTCACGAGAAGAGAGAATATAGCCTTCCCTCGTATGTTTCCAGCCCATTTTCCTTTCAGCTGAAGCTCTCAGCCTATAAACCAACCAATAAACATCGGAAGCTCAAACCACCACAAGCTAACGACCAATTGAGCAATCACCAACTGCGTGGCAAGACGAGGAAGAACCTACTAACAACACCTGTTGGTTGTTCAGCTGGCGATTCTTCCGTTATGTCAACGACACCGGCGGTTTCGCAGTTAAGACCAGGTCCGCTAACAGCCCAATTACCTCCATGATCGGCCAACACAGGACAGCTGTCGTATGTACTCACCTAGTGGCGCTTCTTGTTACGAGTCTTTTGAAAACTCATAAAAGCATTAAAGTCACTGGTTCCAACGAAGGTATTTGGCGTGGAGACTTGTTTGGGGGGGGGGGGGGAAGAGGTGGTTCGCTTGCACGAGCCAACACAGTTTACATGAAACAAACGAGAAAAGAAACCATCGTGAGACCTTTAGATCTATCTGAAGATAATTAGAATTTGAATTAGAAAGCTTTATTCGCAACACTTTACACAAATGGCTGCCACCCAGGCTGGACTTAACGGGTATATACACACCGGTGGACGTCAGACTTACGCTTATAAACTGCGAGTGTTTTAACTAGAATCTTAGAAAGACATTAAGACCTCATCCGGACACTTGAGGCTATGATGGGAGGCGGACGGTCGTCGTGAGAACGAAGCACCTGAACTGATAGAAATAAGGGAACAAATAAGAGTAGGAGAAGAAATTGGAAGAAATAAGAGTCAGGCGGAGCATAGAAGTGAGTTATAGAAAGGAAAGTGGTGGTAGTGAGTGAATAAGTGAAAATAAATGGCGGGAAGTAATCATAATAAAAGAAGTGGACAAAACAAGGAGGACCAAGATGGGACAAGTTGGCTCCGGCTTCGTCCAGTAACTAACACGACTCTAACTTACCACTGAACAAAATTTATTATTTTCAAGGCTTTCATTCAGCCAAGTTAGAGTTTTCACGTGAAACCCCTGATTATAGGCTTCAGTTGAAGCCTCGGCACCCCACTAAGCGATTCAGTTGATTCCCAAGCTGCATTGCTTTAGGACCATGTCTTGGTGTAGTGGTCTAAGACGTGTGTTTGGAAGTACCCAGAGAGCAGAGGTTCGAATCCTCCTTATGGCACCAACTGATCCTGCAGGCAGTGGTCTTACTGGACTACAAGCAGTGGTAGAATGGCCCCATGAACCTGGCTTCGAAAGATACTGAAAGAACTCGTCGGTCACTGACGGTCGAGTGGTTAAGGTCTCCTGGGGCCAGATTCACAAAAGCACTTACGAACCTGTCCATCTTTTCTCAATCTTTGGCGGCTTTGTTTACAATTATTAAACAGTTAATGAGCTCCGAAGCACCAGGAGGCTGTTTATAACAATAACAACAGTTGATTGGCAAGTTTTCATGCTTGTAAACTGTTTAATAAATGTAAGCAAAGCCGTCAAAGATTGAGGAAAGATGTACACGTTCGTAAGTACTTTCGTGAATCTGGTCCCTGTACACCAGTTGCATGGTGCTCCTGGCAGTATGGGTTCGAGTCACTTCTGGCTTCTAATTACTTTGAATTATCTGGGTTTTTTCTTTATCATTCTCCCTTTCATTCCAGGCCATCCGGTCCCACCGTTTCGCTCTGGTTTGGCTGGTCCAGCACCACCACCACCCGCTCACCACCACCTTAACCACCCAGCCGCCCTGTGACCTCCTGGCCACCCACACTACCCACACCACCCACACTACCCACACACCTTCACTGAGTGACCTTCGGACGCGCACACACAACCAACACATCCACTCTACACCTTCTCAAGGGACCCCCTTAGATACGTACAAAATGATTATATATACTCCCTAGGTACTTTCTAGATATAATATATCCCGCCTAACTCCATTCCCCGTCCTCCCCGTCCTCCCCATCCTTCCCGTCCTCCCCGTCCTCCCCATCACCCCCATCCTCCCCATCCTCCCCAAGTGGTGTTCAATACACCCAGAATATATCCGGTGGGCTGCAGCTGCCGGCGGCGCTCCTGCCAGCGACGTCTTGGTGGTGGTCTGGTGGTGTTGGGGAGGTGAGGTGACACCTGTGTGGGGGTGACACAGGTGACGGGGTGACACAGGTGAGGGAGGAGGTGACACAGGTGACGGGGTGACACAGGTGAGGGAGGAGGTGACACAGGTGAGGGAGGAGGTGACACCAGTGAGGGGGGGGGGGTGACACAGGTGAAGGGAGGTGACACAGGTGAGGGGCGGTGACACAGGTGAAGGGGGGGTGACACAGGTGAAGGGGGGGTGACACAGGTGAAGGGAGGTGACACAGGTGAGGGAAGAGGTGACACAAACGATAGGTAATTTTATTTTGTTGATGACGGTGTTGTACTCACCTAGTTTGTGGTTCATGTGAAGGTTGGGCTTCAGCTCTTGGGCTCGGCATCCTGGTTATCCACCTCTTTGACTTGAACTGGTCGCTCTTTGAATGGGGGTCTGCCTCTATCAAACTACTTCCTGGTTCACTGAATATTTTGAGTAGTTGAACGCTAAAAACATTTATCTCACTTCATTGGTTCATTTGGGTATATTTTTATCATGTTTTACTTCTTGTTTGCAACCCTGTCATGCCACAGAGTCAATCCATGTCAACCTTTCTTCAAATTCCCTCGGTATTTTGAACGTCGTGATCATGTCTCCTCTCTATATCTTTCTGGTAATCGCATGAGGTTTATTTCCTTCATTCTTTCCTCGTAACTCATTGTTCTGGACGCTCTACACCTGTGTTGTGTTGACAAGTTCATGCTGACGCTGCATATTCCGCATAGTCTGACGTATGTTGCTTGCAGAGTATTGGAGAATCTCTTGTTCTTATTGCCGACATATTGACAAACATTTCGTCAACTCTAAGAATTATCTAAGACTCTAAGAATTATCTTTCTCTGTAATGAGTCTCTAAGAATTATCTAAGACTCTAAGAATTATCTTTCTCTGTAATGAGTCTCTAAGAATTATCTAAGACTCTAAGAATTATCTTTCTCTGTAATGAGTCTCTAAGAATTAACTAAGACTCTAAGAATTATCTTTCTCTCTAATGAGTCTCTAAGAATTATCTAAGACTCTAAGAATTATCTTTCTCTCTAATGATGTCTTGGGTCTAGTTTCCTGTCCCCCAGGAAGTAGTTATAGCGTTGTCGTCGAGACGTTTGGGCACGTGACCTTACACCCGATGTCATTGTTCAACTGTCAGTGACCCGTGAGTTAGTCGACTGTTGTGGGTGGCATCCTGGGGAGGGGTCAGTCGTTGACCTCAAGAGGACCACCAGAAGCCTTCCTGGTGTGATGTCTCTCCTGGTGTGATGACTCTCCGGGTGTGATGTCTCTCCGGGTGTGATGACTCTCCGGGTGTGATGTCTCTCCTGGTGTGATGTCTCTCCTGGTGTGATGTCTCTCCTGGTGTGATGTCTCTCCTGGTGTGATGTCTCTCCGGGTGTGATGTCTCTCCTGGTGTGATGTCTCTCCTGGTGTGATGTCTCTCCTGGTGTGATGTCTCTCCTAGTGTGATGACTCTCCTGGTGTGATGTCTCTCCGGGTGTGATGTCTCTCCGGGTGTGATGTCTCTCCGGGTGTGATGACTCTCCGGGTGTGATGACTCTCCTGGTGTGATGACTCTCCTGGTGTGATGTCTCTCCGGGTGTGATGACTCTCCTGGTGTGATGTCTCTCCGGGTGTGATGTCTCTCCGGGTGTGATGTCTCTCCTGGTGTGATGACTCTCCTGGTGTGATGTCTCTCCGGGTGTGATGTCTCTCCTGGTGTGATGACTCTCCTGGTGTGATGTCTCTCCGGGTGTGATGACTCTCCGGGTGTGATGACTCTCCTGGTGTGATGTCTCTCCGGGTGTGATGTCTCTCCGGGTGTGATGACTCTCCTAGTGTGATGTCTCTCCGGGTGTGATGTCTCTCCTAGTGTGATGTCTCTCCTGGTGTGATGTCTCTCCGGGTGTGATGTCTCTCCTGGTGTGATGTCTCTCCTAGTGTGATGTCTCTCCTAGTGTGATGTCTCTCCTAGTGTGATGTCTCTCCTGGTGTGATGTCTCTCCGGGTGTGATGTCTCTCCTAGTGTGATGACTCTCCTGGTGTGATGACTCTCCTGGTGTGATGTCTCTCCTAGTGTGATGTCTCTCCTGGTGTGATGACTCTCCTGGTGTGATGACTCTCCTGGTGTGATGTCTCTCCTAGTGTGATGTAATTCCTGGTTTAGAATTCATTCCTTGTTGTGTAATTGTTACACAATAACAATTACACCAAAAAACATACACAAGTACACACAAACAAATACACACAAACAAATACACAATAACAAATACACGCTAACTAATAAACAGGAACAAATACACAAAAGCAAACACAACTCACAATAAAAGACGAAACATCAAACATCAAGACGTCCTAAAGCAGCACACGTGCAAACAAAAGAGTCCTCAAAATTTAACATCAAATCAACAGACATATCATTAGACAAATGACGTGACATCTTAACAAATGAGACGTCAAAATATACAAAAAAAAATATATCATAAGAGACATCATCACAGAAACATCAAAACAAGGTTGACATCATAACAGAGAAAGAAACACCAACGAAGAGACACAATAACAAACAGGATATCAAACACCAGACAAACAGGAGAGAGACACCATAACAAACAGGATATCAAACACCAGACAAACAGGAGAGAGACACCAAAACAAACAGGATATCAAACACCAGACAAACAGGAGAGAGACACCATAACAAACAGGATATCAAACACCAGACAAAGAGGAGGGAGACACCAAAACAAACAGGATATGAAACACCAGACAAACAGGATATCAAACACCAGACAAACAGGAGTGACACCAAAACAAACAGGATATCAAACACCAGACAAACAGGAGTGACACCAAAACAAACCCAGAGATACCATGTAAACACAATACACCTCACAACAGAAGAGGCATCATAAACAGGCTTACCCCCCCCCCCCCCACGCACCTCCAGCCATGCGTCAGAGGCTATGAGACAGACATAGACAGAGCAAACAGGGATTCCCGTCCCTTAATACCCCCGGGACGTCCAGAGGGAGTATCTTATCCCCTGGAGACACGGAACGCTTGATTGGCCCCTAAGTCAGGGCCACAACAAGGAAACCGCAGAAGGGTAAACAAGGGCAGACTCGCTTGTAGTATCCATCACCGTGACAGCCGACATCACTAAAAGCAGGAATAACGGCGACAACCAACTGTAAGATGGAATAAATGGACTGAAACACGCGGCAGAGAGAGAGAGAGAGAGAGAGAGAGAGAGAGAGAGAGAGAGAGAGAGAGAGAGAGAGAGAGAGAGAGAGAGGTCAGACGCCTGCGGTTAGCCTCACGCAGCTTTTCATGGGGAATTGTGGTTGTATGGGGAGTGTTATAGGGTGGTTGGGGCTGCCTCCTTCTCCCCCCTCCCCATATTACCGTCTTTAGGCTGGGTTGGATCCTGTTGGGATAACGATCCAACGACTGTTGTGACGTCTGAAAAGTGGGTTGTGACTTTGATGAAGTCTGAAACGTCCTGTTGATGACTTTGATGAAGTCTGAAACGTCCTGTCGTTGACTTTGATGAAGTCTGAAACGTCCTGTTGTTGACTTTGATGAAGTCTGAAACGTCCTGTCGTTGACTTTGATGAAGTCTGAAACGTCCTGTCGTTGACTTTGATGAAGTCTGAAACGTCCTCTCGTTGACTTTGATGAAGTCTGAAACGTCCTGTCGTTGACTTTGATGAAGTCTGAAACGTCCTGTCGTTGTCTTTGATGAAGTCTGAAACGTCCTGTCGTTTACTTTGAAGAAGTTCTGAAACGTCCTGTCGTTGTCTTTGATGAAGACTGAAACGTCCTGTCGTTGTCTTTGATGAAGTCTGAAACGTCCTGTCGTTGACTTTGATGAAGACTGAAACGTCCTGTCGTTGACTTTGATGAAGTCTGAAACGTCCTGTCGTTGACTTTGATGAAGACTGAAACGTCCTGTCGTTGACTTTGATGAAGTCTGAAACGTCCTTGTTGTTGACTTTGATGAAGTCTGAAACGTCTTGTCGTTGTCTTTGATGAAGTCTGAAACGTCCTGTTGGTGACTTTGAGGAAGTCTGAAACGTCCTGTCGTTGACTTTGATGAAGTCTGAAACGTCCTGTCGTTGACTTTGATGAGGTCTGAAACGTCTTGTCGTTGTCTTTGATGAAGTCTGAAACGTCCTGTTGGTGACTTTTAGGAAGTCTGAAACGTCCTGTCGTTGTCTTTGATGAAGTCTGAAACGTCCTGTCGTTGACTTTGATGAAGTCTGAAACGTCCTGTTGTTGACTTCGTCCTGGCCGACCTGGACACTCTGCAGGGCTGTCTCTGTTTCTGTTTGTCTGTTTCTGTTTCTGTTCTGTCTTTCTGACTCATTTTCCGTCTCTCCACCTGTCTGTATGTCTATCTCTTGTTTTGTTGAGTGTCTCTGTCTCTCTCTCATAAAAATAATAATATAATAGTTCCCCATTGGCGTGCAGGTGGTCCGGCCGGTGGGAGGAGCCTAACAGCTGAAATCTTATCAAATTTTTATAGTTTCTCGTTGGCTTTGAGAACGATGTGGGGCTTCTAAGATTCTTCTAAGATTTCGCCCTATACCAAATAATATTTTTACTTATATTAGTGCCTAAAGTATTCAAATATTAAAGTAAAAGTAGATTTCTTCCCCTCCCACCTATCTCCTCGAGAAAAAATATCCCCCCCCCCCCCCGAGAAATATCCCCCCCTATCCCCCCCCCCCGAGAAAAAATAAACAAACAATATATATATATATATATAGTTCTAATATAATTTAGAATTCCTTGAAGTGGTGGGGGAAGTGTCTGGTTTATGCTGTTGCAGACAAAGTATGACAATTTGAAAATTTATGTCAATTTTCCTGAGATCAGTGAATACCTTTTTTTTATATTACTATGAGAAAAATTAGTTAGATTTTTTTTGTTTAATATTTACCCAGGCGTAGCTAGCAGGCAATTCTGATATCAGCTGTCGAAGATGTCAGAATGTGACTGTGGAATGCTGTATCTTCTTGAATTTTAATCACACACCCCAGACCATTCACACTGCAAAATTTGGCGAGGCTAGCCCCAAATACATACATATATATATATATATATATATATATATATATATATATATATATATATATATATATATATATATATATATATATATATATATATATATATATTCACCTAGTTATTCATACGGAGGTTGAGTTCAGCTCTTCGGCCCGCCTCTCAACTGTCAATCAACTGTTACTAACTACTACTACTACTATTTTTTCCCCTACACCACACACACACACACCAGGAAGCAGCCCGTAACAGCTGTCTCACTCTAAGGTATCTATTTACTGCTAGGTAACAGGAGCATCAGGGTGAAAGAAACTCTGCCTATTTTTGTTTCTCGCCGGCGTCGGGAATCGAACCCGGGCCACAGGATTACGTGTACAGCGTGCTGTCGGCTCAGCCACCGGCTGTGTGTGTGTGTGTGTGTGTGTGTGTGTGTGTGTGTGTGTGTGTGTGTGTGTGTGTGTGTGTGTGTGTGTGTGTGTGTGTGTAACCCAAATTTTAAAACTAAGCAAAATTGCCCAAATGGCCGATCTATCTATTGTGATGTTGGGATATTTGGGCGGAGTTGACACTAACAAGCCTTTGTGCTGAGGGTCATTTAGTTATCAGAGACGATAGTAGGTCATCTTTGAAGAGTTTGATGATGATGGTGTGTGGGCGTGGTGATGATGGTGGTGTGTGGGCGTGGTGATGATCTGGTGTGTGGGCGTGGTGGTGATGGTGTGTGGGCGTGGTGGTGATGGTGTGTGGGCGTGGTGGTGATGGTGTGTGGGCGTGGTGGTGATGGTGTGGGCGTGATGATGGTGTGTGGGCGTGGTGATGGTGTGTGGGCGTGGTGATGATGGTATGTGGGCGTGAAGATGTGTGGGATGAAGAAGATGATGAGTCAAGATGAAGATGATGTTAGTCAAAGCGAAAATGGCCTCAATTAGAGTCCCATAGTTGTTAAGTAATTTGCAACCTGTCTATTAACCTCTGCAACCTGTCTATTAACCTCTGCAACCTGTCTATTAACCTCTGCAACCTGTCTATTAACCTCTGCAACCTGTTTATTAACCTCTGCAACCTGTCTATTAACCCTGCAACCTGTCTATTAACCCCCCTTCCACCTGTCTATTAACCCCCTGCAACCTGTCTATTAACCCCTGAAACCTGTCTATTAACCCTGCAACCTGTCTATTAACCTCTGCAACCTGTTTATTAACCTCTGCAACCTGTCTATTAACCTCTGCAACCTGTCTATTAACCCTGCAACCTGTCTATTAACCCCCCTTCCACCTGTCTATTAACCCCCTGCAACCTGTCTATTAACCCCTGAAACCTGTCTATTATCCCTGCAACCTGTCTATTAACCTCTGCAACCTGTCTATTAACCTCTGCAACCTGTCTATTATCCCTGCAACCTGTCTATTAACCCCCTTCCACCTGTCTATTAACCCCCTGCAACCTGTCTATTAACCCCTGAAACCTGTCTATTAACCCTGCAACCTGTCTATTAATCCCTGCAACCTGTCAATTAACCCCCTTCCACCTGTCTATTAACCCTTCCATCTGTCTATTAACCCTTCCACCTGCCTATTAACCATTCCATCTGTCTATTAACCCTTCCACCTGTCTATTAACCCTTCCACCTGTCTATTAACCCTTCCACCTGTCTATTAACCCTTCCACCTGTCTATTAACCCCTGCAACCTGTCTATTAACCCCTGCAACCTGTCTATTAACCCTTCCATCTGTCCATTAACCCCTGCAACCTGTCACACAGTTGAGGGTAGCCGAACAAATGGCGATATATCTATATAAATACAGAAAAAAATATTAAATAATTTATTATTAGTAGTAGTAGTATGGTAATTATTATTATTATTACTTAGAAAGCATGAGGTAGCGTTGCCACGGAGAGGGGAAGACCGCCACGGGCGGAACCCTGGAAACACAAACCGTTACTGACCCTATTTTCCGCTAATTACAACTTGTAATAATGCTGTTACATCTTGGCTTAACGTGTTTTTGACGTATTAGAACGTTGTTACAACTTGTTATATTGGTTCTTATAACTTGTTAGGTGTTAAATCTTGTTCGAACGTTGTAGCAACGTTGTAGTTTCGCTGTGTGTTTGGCGGGAAGTGGGCCGTGTTAAGCCTTGTCTGCAGTTGGCAGTGTCATATTTATTGGACGTGTTTATTGTTTTGGTGTAGTCGTTATTCGTCCGGCCGGAAGCTGTTAAATGTCGGTTAATTGTTTACTACCGACGTGGTATGATAAATACGAGATGATAACTACGATGGCATATATGTATGAATATAATATAATGAGTTGATAAACTCGGTATATATATATATATATATATATATATATATATATATATATATATATATATATATATATTTCAACGAACTTGAATGGTCCCCAGGCATATATGCAACCGAAAAACTCTACACCCCCAGAAGTGATTCGAAGCCAGACAAGGCAATCATCGTCTTTTGTACGGCCATGGTTGGTCAAGTGGCTAAGGTACCAGGTGCGCCAGTTGCATAGTGTCTCTGGCTGTTTGGGTTCGAGTCACTTTTGGGGTATGGAGTTTTCAGTTATATATATATATATATATATATATATATATATATATATATATATATATATATATATATATATATATATATATATATATATATATATATGTCGTACCTAGTAGCCAGAACGCACTTCCCAGCCTACTATGCAAGGCCCGATTTGCCTAATAAGCCAAGTTTTTCTGAATTAATATATTTTCTCTAATTTTGTTCTTATGAAATGATAAAGCTACCCATTTCATTATGTATGAGGTCAATTTTTTTTATTGGAGTTAAAATTAACGTAGATATATGACCGAACCTAACCCACCCTACCTAACCTAACCTAACCTATCTTTATAGGTTAGGTTAGGTTAGGTAGCCGAAAAAGTTAGGTTAGGTTAGGTTAGGTAGGTTAGATAGTCGAAAAACCATTAATTCATGAAAACTTGGCTTATTAGGCAAATCGGGTCTTGCATAGTAGGCTCAGAAGTGCGTTCTGGCTATTGGGTACGACATATATATATATATATATATATATATATATATATATATATATATATATATATATATATGTCGTACCTAGTAGCCAGAACTCACTTCTCAGCCTACTATTCAAGGCCCGATTTGCCTAATAAGCCAAGTTTTCCTGAATTAATATATTTACTATAATTTTTTTCTTATGAAATGATAAAGCAACCCTTTTCTCTATGTATGAGGTAAATTTTTTTTTATTGGAGTTAAAATTGACGTAGATATATGACCGAACCTAACCAACCCTACCTAACCTAACCTAACCTATATTTATAGGTAAGGTTAGGCTAGGTAGCCAAAAAAAGCTAGGTTAGGTTAGGTTAGGTAGGTTAGGTAGACGAAAAAAACATTAATTCATGAAAACTTGGCTTATTAGGCAAATCGGGCCTTGCATAGT